>APFE030835942.1:44473-118189 GCA_000404065.3 Pinus taeda | reverse complement strand
TAAAACTTATTCTTGAAAATGGGCGAATGGAAGGTTGTAACTCCTAATTTCAAGGGCTAAATTTACCTTTTTTACCCTCTCCCTTAAGATAAGGTGGGCTATTTGAGGTGATTTGTAAAAATGTACATGATACAAAATATTCACCCACTAAAAATTTAAAACCCCTTAATTTCGCCAAAGGGCGAAAATTTGCCCCTAAATTTTTCTATGCCAACAACATTCCCTATGGCCCGAACCGATTCATCTCCCCAGAAATGGAGGGGTAGGTGAGGGAGGCAGACCCAAACTGGAACGACACTAGGGATATCCAGTTCCGGATCGAAATCTAGGGTCCATTTATTGAGATAGAGACCCCTGGAATCCATGAAATATGGCCCGTTCCTGAAGATCAAATCCTTGTCTGTTTTGGATTCGAAATGGAATGTGTAATACCCTTTTCCACAGAATCTTATTGATATTTTCCCTGGGATCTTGTCTGACCAGTTTCGTTCGACCCATCTTTGAACTGTTCTTGGTGATGGCCGAAGGCCTGTAAATTGCCCTATGAGTCCTTTCTCAGTAAGGGATAGCGCTGCCATGCGAGGAAGGGTTGGAGGTAGTTGGACTTCCTGAAGAACATCTAGCTTCTTGACAAATTTCGAAATTGCAGGTCTGGGGCGCTGGGGAGGCAGTGATTTTACCAGATCTGAGAAGGCTTTTTTAGGATCGTGGTCCTCCTTAGGCGGATCCGGAAGGGCCATGGCTGGGGCCAAGGCTTTGGCCGCTGCGCTACTCGTTGGGGTCGATCTCCTAGGACACGATCAGGCGCGCACAACTCTCTCCTCGCTCTTGGGTTTATAATATTAGTCCCTTGGGTTTAATATTATTTCCTTGGGTTCATAATCTCTTAGGGTTTTAGTATTAATCCTTTGGGTTTATTATTAACTTGGGTTTATAATATCAATCATGGTCATCTTTATTAATCCTTGTCACTTTGTGACAAGGATTGTCTCACCATGAAAATAAACCATCTTTATTTTAGTATTTCTAATATTTATATTAGGGTTTACCAATGTTGGGTTTAATATTATTTCCTTGGGTTCATAATCCCTCGGGGTTTTAGTAATAATCCTTTGGGTTTATAATATTAATCATGGTCATCGTTATTAATCTCTTGTATTTGTAATATCAATCCCTTGTGCTTCTTGATCCCTCAGGTTTTTAATATTTATCCGTTGGGCTCACTAATTCCTTGGGGTTATAATATTAAATCATTGGGTTTATTAGTTCCTTGGGTTTATAATATTAGTCCCATGGGTTTAATATTATTCCCTTCGGTTTATAATCCCTTGGGGTTTTATTATAAATCTCTTCGTTTTATTATTTCTTTGCATTTAGAATATCAATCATGGTCAACCATTGTCCGTCATAGAAAACCATGGTCAACCATGTTTGAATGTCGCATTGTGACAACGTGATGTAGGAGCATGTGACTCAGAGAGAAAAAGTCTTCCAACTTATTCAAAAAATCAAAAAAAAATTCTCTACAGGCAAGGGAGTGGGGTCCTTTAGCCTGCAATTTCTATGTTTTTTTAGTTAAAAATAGGATAAGAGTAGAGAATAAAACATGCTATCTTTTTAGTTAAAAAATAGGATAAGAGTAGAGAATAAAACATGCTATCTTTTTAGTTAAAAAATAGGATAAGAGTAGAGAATAAAACATGCTATCTTTTTCACAGATAGACAAGTTGTAATAAAGCTTTCCGTTTTAGTCATTCCATGAAAAGCCTGCTTTTGTAATAGATAAGGTCTGAGACGACCTATCCATTATTATATAAAAAAATAAAGTGGCAGAAAGCTCTGAGGAGAGAGGGGCGATGCGAGAAGAATTATTAGTGAAACTTTCTCTCGGTATTCTAGAAAAAATCGATGATATCTTGTTAAAATGGATGCATGTATTCAATAGTTTTTTCACTATGTATTGAAAGCCTTGATGTTTTACTGTGTATTGGAGCATTGTCGATCCACGTGTGTTATGCTGAACTTTGATCTAAAATATAGATGGTTATAAAACATTGAAAATCTCACGATTTTATCGGCTCTGGTCTTCAAAGTTTCAGGATATAGTAAGTGATCTTGATCATGTGATGGATAGGCTTCCTGTGTATATACTCCTCTGCAATTTGAGACAAGAGTCTGGGTCTGCTTCAACCTCATTTAGAGCCCCAATTTCGTCATATTGTTTGTACTAACTATGCAGGACATTGACACTTGCCGACAATCCAATAATCTTATTCCTCTGATAATGGATTACGTGATCACCATGCATTCATACGGTTGGTGAAAGGTTGTTTCAGGCCGCTATTGCTTTCTTTTCTGTGGGATCATGTAATAAAGATCATCCAACCATCGGCTATTGTCATAGAGAAAGCTGGGCTGAGAACCTTCCCTTAGGGAGCAAGGCCGCTCAAAATTCTTGAGGAGTTTCTTGTTGTTATGATAGAACCTTGGCTTCGGCGGGGTTTTCGTCGGTGTGGGGCAGTAGTTGTGGTTTTAGTATTTTCGATTTACTGCAAGTCTAAAAGAACTTGAAACCCTGGTTCTTTGATATTGATGCATGGGCTTTTTGATTCCCTCAGGGTTTGTCGTCTAAATCATATGTCGCCTAAATGATTGGAGACGCAAAGCATCTTTCTTTAGCAGAATCGCTTCAATCTGGAGAAGCTTAAGTCTACCATGAAGAAAACACTCGATACTCGATTTCTTGTGGCTCAGATTAAAAATATAATGCAAGCTGATGAGGAGGTTGGCAAGATTGCACAGGCAGTAAAGGTTAAGTGTAATAAAAGTGTTGGCAATTTGTTACAGAAACATAGAGTAGTATGGTAGTAAGGGTATATCGAGGTGAAAGGTATCCAAGAATCAGAAAAGAAATTGATGAATTTGACTACAGATTGGCAAGTGGTAAGAATGTCTTCTGTTGTATTAAATAGAGATTGAAGACAGACTTTCAAAATCTGAATGACTGTATGTTTGAAAAGGGCGCATAGAATAAGGGTTAGTCTAAGCATTTCATTGCTTAAAATAATGTCAGATTAATATTAAAACATGGTCCATTGCTTCATTAAATTTTGGTCATGTTTATTGGGTTGATGAGTATGTACAAGATTTGACATTGGAATTGAAATGAAGTCTCTAATTTAGATTGAGAATGTAGATTGTAGTTGGATGATGTGTATAAACACACTTGGATGTTGGTAATTAAATGAATGAAATCTGGGTGTATAAAGATTCTGGGTTTGCAGGGTAGAGCCTTGCATCACAACGATTGTCTCACCTTCAAAATAAATAATATTTATTTTAGTGTTTGTAGTATTTATATTTGGGTTTAACAATGTTGGGTTTATAATATTAGTCCCATGGGTTTAATATTATTTCCTTGGGTTCATAAACCCTTGGGGTTTTAGTATGGATCCCTTAGTTTTATTATTCCTTTAGGTTTATAATATCAATCCCTTGGGTTTATTACTCCTTTAGGTTTATAATATCGATCATGGTCAACCATTGTCAATCATAGACAAACATGGTCAACCATGGTTGAATGTCACATTGTCACAAGGATTGTCTCACCATGAAAATAAGCCATGTTTATTTTAGTCTTTCTAATATTTATATTAGGGTTTACCAATGTTGGGTTTATAATATTAGTCCCTTGGTTTTAATATTATTTCCTTAGGTTCATAATCCCTTGGGGTTTTAGTATTAATCCTTTGTGTTTATTATTAACTTGGGTTTATAATATCAACCATGGTCATCTTTATTAATCTCTTATATTTGTAATATCAATCCCTTGCACTTCTTCATCCCTTAGGTTTTTAATATTTATCTGTTGGGTTCAATAATTCCTTGGGTTTATAACATTAAACCATTGGGTTTATTAGTTCCTTGGGTTTATAATATTAATCCATTTTGTTTATCTTAGGTTTTATATACCTTGGGTTATACTATTAATGCTTTTGATTCTTTAGGTTTTTAGTATTAATATCTTGTTGTTATTAGTTCCTTAGGTTTATATTATCAATCCCTTGGGTTTATTAATCTAGGGGTTCATATTCTTTGCATATAATATTATTGCTAGGGTTTATAATATTAACGAGTGTTTAATATAAATTCTTTGGGTTTATAATCCGTAGGTTTATGATATAAATTCCTTGGGTTTATAGTATTAATCATGGGTTTTATATTCGTAGCGTTTGATATTAATCCTAATGTTTATAATATTTATCCCATGGGTTTGTTAATCATAGAGTTTAATATTCGTCCTAGGGTTTCATATTTGCATTGTTACATTACAAAATTTGGGTTTAATACAAGGTTTATAATATTAGGACTTTTTAATATTTAGTTTATAATACTAGATTTTAATATTGGCTTTATAATTTGTTTATAATATTAATCATAGGGTTTAATATCAAACCCAAGGGCCTAATATTATAAACCCAACATTCGTAAACCCTAATATAAATATTAGAAAGACTAAAATAAATATGGTTTATTTTCATGGTGAGACAATCCTTGTCACAATGTGACATTCAACCATGGTTGACCATGGTTGTCTAATATTAGTTCCTTGGGTTTATAATATTAGTCCCTTATGTTTAATATTATTCCCTTTGGTTCATAATCCCTTGGGTTTTTAGTATTAATCCCTTGGGTAATAATAAATAAAAAGGACTAATATTATAAACCCAATGCATACAAACCCTTAGATAAATATAAAAAATACTAAAATAAACATGGTCGAATTAAAAAAGCCTAATAATATAATAATAATAATATATATTATTATTATTATTAATTATTTAATATTAATTAATATTATTATGATGTTATTTATTGTTTAATATTAATATATATAATAATAATATATTACAGATATAAGAATATCTTTGTTATTATTTATATAGTTCTTAATTATATAAATGCTGGTTTTAATGGCCTTTTGTTTATTTTCCTCATCAGTTCTGATTCTTAATTGATTCATGATATTTATTATGGACTATTCTTATATTAGATATTGCTATTATTCTTATTATTATTAGTATTATCTTCTTATTGATATTATTATATTTTTTTAATCCAATATATTTTTTTATTATTATTTATAAATTTTAATTATTATTATTATAAATATAATAATTATTTTATTTTGTTCTTATAATATTATTATAAAATTCATTAAATATACCTGTTAAAATTATATAGTTATTAATAATCATAAATAGTTGGTGTTTAAAAAAAACTCATAATAATTATTAATCTGGTTGATTTAAGTCTATCCATAATTATATTGGAAAATGTAGTTATATATATGTTTTATATGGCATTTATGAGCCACATTTACTAATGTGATTGTGTTAGTAATTTATTTGAATTAACGTGAAATGTTATTTTATTATTTGAATGAAACCACATGACACGTTAATTAATTTGAGGGGGAAATCACATGCAAGGTTTTGATGGGTTCGTAGGGCACGCGATCAATGACGCAAATCGATTGCAACTATAAAAGTAAGTCTAACCAGGTCACATGTCTTATTATCTCATAAAATAAGAAATCCCTTTTAAGTTTTGAGAGCTTCGAACGGTAGGTTGGAATGTTGGTTGACAGAAACAAATTGGCAGATATGACGAAATGAAGGTGTTTGAACTTTGAACGGCAGATATAACGAATTGGAGGTGCTCGACACAATGCTGCTCTCCACGATTATGTGGCCCTCGCCCCTGCCGTGACTGCCTGGTGAGGTTCCCCAAGCGAACAGTCAACGTAAGGACCAGATTTGGTGATTTGATATTCATTCTTATTTTTATTTTTATATGATTTTAAGCCTGGAGGAATTATCAACTGAGTTGCTCAAACTTGTTCATATTTAAAATGCAGAGTACGAATCTTGAGAATGTGAGATCTGTGTTATTTAAACGCTTCTCTTTCTCTGCTGCTTAGTGTGCTACATTTGGCCCATTTGTAGCACCAGCATCAACTTGAAGCAGTGGCGTTCGTTACTTGTTTTGCAGGAAGTAACAAGCGCAAAGCTTCTAAAAGTTCAATAGTCGGCACCTCGGGAGGTAAATTTTCCATTCTTTCATGCCATATAGCGAGTTCTGCACAAGATTTAAGATAAATATTTTAAAATCTTTAGCCAATGAAGCAATACATGTTGCATTTTTGAAATTTGACAAGGATCTGATCTAGAACTTAATTAGTTTCATGTTGCGCTATTTTTTCAAGTTATAAAGATTCGCATTTAGCAAAAGAAATTCGGTAAAGATCAGGGCCGAGTTAAGGTATTTGCAAGTATAAATCATATTTAAGCTAAATAATTTAAATAGAAACAAATTTGGTGACCTGCTGCGTAACTAAGAGTGAGCTTTGGATATCTATCTACTGTAATATCTTGAACCTGTTTTTACAGGATGGAAGCTACCTCCTTCTTAGCCGATGCCATAGGCTTTCTCCGTTGTAGGAAATAGTAATATGAGATTTTTGAGGCAGAGCGTTCTAGGAAAGAAGTTCTAGATTCAAAAATGCAAATTTACAGTTTTTATTAACAAGCTTATAGAAAATAACCTTCCAACAATAAAAGTGAAGAGTAGAAAATACAGGGTATTTACTGGTTGGGACACACTTGGATAGATGTGAAAATTTTAATTCATTCAAATGTAATTTAGGTGCAGAGAGCAATATTCCGATCTCAATCAGGTGGTGGATAAACGCAGCGATCAACAGGCATCTAAGCTAGGAGTGTCGAACGCTTTTTGTTTGTGAATCATGGAGTCCGAAGAGAATAAGCCTCTGATTGCAGAGGATTTCAATAAAGCTATGGTTGATCTGGTACAAGCATCAGTTTTCTCAGTAAATTCATTTGTTCATTTCTGTTCATGATTCGATGTGTTTTAAATACCGTAAAATTTCATGGTTCTGAACAGTACTTGTGGGATGCATTTCAGGAACGTGTGCCTTTGGACGAGGTGTTTGAACAGCTACGGTGTTCAAGAGCAGGACTTACATCACAGGAGGGGGCGCTTCGTTTGCAAATTTTTGGTTTCAACAAATTAGAGGAGAAACCCGTAAGTGTCCCATACTTGCTATGAGATTCAGTGCCCTGGCAAATGTCAATGTTTGCTTTCTCAAATGCAGAACATTAGTCTTTAACTACCGGAAAATGCCACCATTGAATCGAGTGTAAGTAAAACGGAACTGTCTATATTAAGTATAGTGTGAAACGGTTTTTTTAGCATCCACAGTTTTAACGTAGAAGGTCAAGGAAGAGATGCTGTGTGTGTATAAAAGGACTAGGAAAAAATTCTAATCACTTTGGTGCTTTGCTTAAGATGTAATTTCTGAAGATTTAGTCCTAATTCTTCGGCTTAGGTTAACATATCCACATGGAAAAGGCTTCGTTTCAAGTTCTTTGAACGGTCAGAGAGGTTTGAGCGAATACTTGAAATATGTGGATTAAACCACGTGCGCACATATCTGACGTGGACATTGGTCATTGCCCATTTCGGTGGGGCCCTCGACACAAGTTAATTAGGACCCATGACTGTTTAGTGCCAGTAGTATGTGTTTTCAATCATAATGACGGAATAAAAAAATGAATCGGTAATGTAGCTGAAATGCACAGTACACATACTCAAAATTTATTACTGGTTCGTCCTTAGATTAGATTTAGCAGTTACCGATTCACCTATACCCTGTGCCTAAAAATATTTATTATAAAAAATTAAAAATGAGATCAAGCTGATTGACACACCCAATGATTGACACACCCAATGTCAATCTCGCGCCTCATGGTGAGGAGTCGACAAATGACACTACCAATTGAAAAATCATGCTGTGCTGTTTATCCTACAACTCACATCACATGTCCTTATACATTTTTTCCCAAAACTCGTGGTAACGAGTTGCAATCCACTTATTTTTGTCCACAACTCGTTGTAAAGAATGAAAATCCAGGATCTCACCAGAAAACATGGAATCCAATATGACGATTGCCCTTTTAAACAATGCCGAAAACAGTTTTCTGGCCTAACATCCCATGGAGGCAGTTCTTTGTTTTATTTAGGCAGTGGCTATATAAGTAAAAGTAGGAGTATAAGAGTTGGTCGAGTCAAATCCCCTGGTAGAAAAATAAAGGAGAAATTTAAAAGTAAAGTGCAATACTATTAAACCTTATTAGGTGTATCAAGGCTTTCATCCATTTTTATATCTTTCCAAGAAAACGCGTTCACTCTTACCCTGGGCTCCTAAGGGCTTATAAATCTGCTCCATTTCTCCGTAGTTTCTCAGAAATTTGAAAAACAAATCTCATTTTGTATCCCAATGCCCTCTGCCTGATTCATAGAGCACCATTACCCCAAAATTTATCACAGCATGATATCTATTAAACATCTGTACTAATCGAAAGGAAAATCAGATAAATCGGTGGAAGTGAAACGCAGTCGAGGAAATAAAAGTGCAGGAAGGGTGATGACTATTTCCAGTGTTTCTAAACCATTGTTGATATTATGGAGAAGGAAATTATCCAGTTTGCACTGGATGCACAACGGAATGGAAATGGCAGGCACTGCCACATGCGCATCCACGGCAGACTGTGCAATCTGCTTCAGGATTAGGGGAAATTAGCCTAAGGTAGATGCAGATCTATCACAAAACTCTCGGGCCCCAAAGAGGATTTTGAACCATTTGACAACATCATTCGATGCTTTGGATTAATAATTTTAAATTTCTGTTTTCGCTATCAAGGAATGAAAACGAAGGAGAATTGATCCAAATGTCAAAATAGAACATTTTTCCAAGCAGAGGTATCCTATTTGAATAATGATATGCCAAAGTTGTTTACTACCTATCTGTCTGCTAATGAGAGCTATTCTGTTAAACTTTGAAATTTCCTGTTTTGCTATGAAAACTGATGAACTTTGATGCTACACTGGTCAATTTCAGGAGAACAAATTCTTGAAGTTTCTAAGTTTTATGTGGAACCCGCTGTCATGGGTCATGGAGGCTGCAGCACTTATGGCTATTGCTCTTGCTAATGGAGGGGTAAGATTCGACAAGTTTGTGCAAACCTTTATTACATTCTTGTCGGTTCACTTGTTTAATCTTGTTACTTTGGACGAATCAATTAATTCCAGGGTGAACCTCCTGACTGGCAAGACTTTATTGGAATCATTTGTCTGTTGTTTATAAACTCAACAATCAGCTTCCTAGAAGAGAACAATGCAGGTAACGCTGCAGCTGCTCTCATGGCGCGTTTAGCTCCTAAAACGAAGGTCCGGATTCTCCTCTTTAACAAACAAAGTTGGCCAAAACAAGGAAGATTGCAAACTAGAAAATGCAGCTTATATATTATCACGGCAACCGTAATCATTGCAATTTTTTGTATTTAGGTTCTCAGAGATGGGCAATGGCAAGAACAGGATGCAGCAATTCTGGTTCCAGGGGATGTTATTAGCATTAAACTAGGAGATATTGTTCCTGCAGATGCTCGTTTACTTGAAGGTGATCCTTTAAAAATTGACCAGGTATGAGCACGTGTACCACTTATCGTGGTTAAACAAGCATTGTATGTCATGCTAATTAAAGCACTGGCTCCTCTTTTCAGAGTGAAATATATCCATGTAGGGATACATGCCCCTGTTTTGATAGAGTCGGGGATCATTTTTTCTCTTTCGTAAATGCATTTATGTTTTCTGGGAAAGAATTTTTTTTTTCTGAAGTTGTGTTTCTTGTGTTTTTCATACAGTCAGCCTTGACTGGTGAATCTCTTCCTGTTACAAAGAAGCCCGGAGACGAAGTCTTCTCCGGTTCAACGTGTAAGCAAGGAGAAATTGAGGCTGTTGTCATTGCTACCGGTGTTCATACATTCTTTGGTAAAGCTGCCCATCTTGTTGATTCGACAGAAGTTGTTGGGCATTTCCAGAAGGTAAGAGGACCATCTTCCTGAAAATCGAAGTGTCGAATTGGCGGGTTCTCAGTCATATAGATGTGCTAAATTTAATGAAATATCATACATTAAATTCTAGATTTTACCATAGATTATATGATTCTAAAGTTTCGAAGTATTTGAGAGTGAGATGTGATGAAAGGTGTTTTTCCAAGAGTTTATATTTGATCTTGTCAAGTATTTTAATTCAGTAGTGTTCAAGTACTTTCTTAAAAATAAATTTGGAAATCTTCTTAAATTTTCATCTTTTTTATCTCTCTTTACAGGTTCTTACAGCTATTGGAAATTTCTGTATTTGTTCCATAGCTATTGGCATGATTTTGGAGATTATTGTCATGTATCCCATTCAACACCGATCTTACAGAAAGGGAATCAACAATCTCCTGGTTTTGCTAATCGGTGGTATTCCCATTGCTATGCCGACTGTTCTTTCCGTCACTTTGGCCATTGGCTCTCATCGTCTCTCCCAGCAGGTATCAAATAGCAATAAAGTTCTTATATTGAAGTTCTTATCTGAAGATGCCTGAACTATACTATGTATTATATCAGGCAGTTGGTGCATCCGGCTCTAGTGATTTTGAGTGGCAGTTAGTACCCGTGGTCATAATTTTATTCTGTGTAGTCAATAGAATTGCAAGCACAGCATAGAATCAAATCAAAGATGGCTGTAACTATCGACTAGGGACCTAATCTTATACCACCATGTAGGGGTTGGAATTGGTGTGCCTTCCCTTTTTATGTGTGAATACAAGCAAAGGGATAAATTAAAACGTTTCTGACAAGCTGAAAACAAATAATGAGCAGGGTGCAATTACAAAGCGAATGACTGCAATTGAAGAAATGGCTGGAATGGATGTTCTTTGCAGTGATAAAACCGGCACTCTTACTCTAAATCGTCTCACTGTAGACAGGAACCTTATTGAGGTACAGAATATTCAAGCTTCCATTCTAATTGTTTTAAAAGAAATAGTGTCCCTTAGTTATAAAAGAGAAAATATATCATGTGATTTGTTGGTTATTTAGGTATTCCACAAGGATATGGACAGAGATACAGTAGTCCTGCTTGCAGCAAGAGCATCCAGACTAGAGAATCAAGATGCTATTGATGCTGCAATTACAAACATGCTCGGTGATCCTAGAGAGGTCAAATGGGTTATTTTCTGTTTTTATTCTAATAAAATTTCACCTCAACATAAATTTCAAGCAAGATAGTGCTGGTTCAAGAGAAGTAAAATAAAGTTAATTTTTGCAGGCACGAGCAAACATTACAGAAGTTCATTTTTTTCCTTTCAATCCTGTCGATAAGCGAACAGCCATTACCTATATTGACGCTGATGGAAATTGGTATCGTGCCAGCAAAGGAGCTCCGGAGCAGGTATCACAAATTGCCTTCGAAACTTTTCCTGCAACATTTATTAGAACATATCAAATAACTCCATATGCAACCACTTTGTTTGGGCAGATTCTTGAAATGAGTCAGGAGAAATCTGAGATTGCTGGACGAGTACATGCAATCATTGACAAGTTTGCAGAGCGCGGATTGCGATCATTAGCTGTTGCAATGCAGGTATACAATCAGGAAGTCACCTATATATAAGTTTATATATCCATATATTAAGATGAAAACTGATCTATTGTCATGCAGGAAGTGCCTGAAAAATCTAAAGAAAGCCCTGGAGGTCCTTGGATGTTTTGTGGATTGTTGCCATTGTTTGATCCTCCTCGACATGACAGCGCTGAAACAATTCGGCGAGCTCTTAAGCTTGGAGTTTGCGTGAAGATGATTACAGGTATGCCTGAAATTCTGAAAAAGAGATTTTAATTTCGCTTTTTGAAATTATTTATCAGGGTCTTATTACACTCTATTTCCCAAAAAGCTGATAAACAATCCTGTAATCATCCCGTCTAGCATGATAGCCTGTCTAGAGAAGCCTATAAAATATGATATTTACGGGTGAGCCACTGTGAATGAATTGGCAGTGATTTATAACTAAGTGCTTCCCAAGTACACTACTCATTGGATCTCTGTTATAATTAGAAGTAAACATTTGATTTCAATGCAGGTGACCAACTAGCAATTGCTAAAGAAACTGGCAGGCGCCTTGGAATGGGAACAAATATGTATCCCTCATCATCATTGCTGGGCCATGACAAAGATGAGGTTACAGAAGCCCTACCTGTTGATGAACTTATCGAGAAAGCTGATGGGTTTGCGGGTGTCTTCCCAGGTATACAGAATTTCCTCAATTCAATGTTTTAAATCAAATAATTGTGTGTAGAGGATTCTTCCACTGAAAATACAAAAACTTTTACATACTGCTAATACCAGTAAGAGTTGTGTAGATTAATCCCGGTCATCTGAAGAAAGTTGAAAGTACCCGCCATTAAGATGAACATTTCTAATCAGGCAATTGTCAATCTGCTCTGTAACAGAACACAAATACGAGATTGTCAGAAAGCTTCAAGAGAAAAAACATATTTGTGGGATGACAGGCGATGGAGTTAATGATGCTCCAGCTTTGAAGAAGGCGGATATTGGAATTGCAGTGGCAGATGCTACTGATGCTGCCAGGAGTGCAGCTGACATTGTTCTAACAGAGCCTGGCCTGAGTGTCATTGTTAGCGCTGTGCTTACAAGTCGTGCCATATTCCAGAGGATGAAGAATTATACAGTGAGTTATTTTTCTCGTTTGTACACTCTTGTTGATATTTGGTGCTATGTTCGATATTCAAGATTTGAACCAAGCACAAATTGAAGTAACTGAAAGACTTAATTGAATGGATGTCCTTGCAGATTTATGCAGTATCCATCACCATTCGTATTGTGGTAAGTTAAGATGCATTCAAATGTTTCTATGAAGATGACTGCAACCAGGAAGTTTATAAATCATTGATGTTCATTCAATGTTTTATTGCAGCTTGGTTTCATGCTTCTGGCTTTAATATGGGAATATGATTTTCCTCCCTTCATGGTCTTGATCATAGCTATCCTTAATGATGGTTTGTATAGTTTCCCCTTTAGAAACATGTGACTGACTTTCTTGTATATCAATCTGAATTAATCTACACAAAAGAGATTTCTTGTTTTAGGGTGTTCGAATGGACTCTATTGTGGCTCAAATTATGGCACTTATCTTTGACAGGTACTATTATGACCATCTCCCAAGATAGAGTAAAACCATCACCTGGGCCTGATAGTTGGAAGCTCAATGAAATATTTGCAACAGGGGTTGTTATTGGCACTTACCTTGCCTTGATCACTGTCCTATTTTATTGGATTATAACTAGCACAACATTCTTTGAGGTGCTATTTCTTTCTCATCTCATCTACAGTTTGATTCTTAAAAAAAATTAAAAAAAATTCTTGCATTATCAAAATAATCCGAGGAGCCATCTATAAACTGCCCACTTTATTCTTGAGAATTGATATATATCTATGTACTTCTAACCGATCTTCCAATTTCTGTTTGTTACAGACACATTTCCATGTGAGATCAATCAGTAGCAATGCTGAAGAGGTCACTGCTGCTATTTACTTGCAAGTGAGCATAGTTAGCCAAGCCCTTATATTTGTCACACGTTCTCAAAGCTGGTCATTTATGGAAAGACCTGGCACTCTCCTAATGTGCGCTTTTGTGGTAGCCCAGTTGGTAAGTTGCTTTTATAACGTTTCTACAATTTGGGGAGAACACAATCATTTGCAGAAATTATACTCATTTTTTATTTGCATTTTTCATAACTGATTCTTAGTTAAACATTACTTAGTTTGCTTAGAAGACCAGTTGAAGATACCCATTTGTAAAGACATATGGCTTTTATGAGTTTATACATATTATTTCAACAAAATTATGCAAATATTTGATCTTTAGAAAGAAGACAGACATGCACTCTACAAAAAGGCTTTATTATTGAGACTTGAACGGAACTATCTAGATTAAGAGGATTATTCTTCCAATCATACTTCGTGTAGGTGTTGTGTGTTGATTTGTATCTTATAGACCAGTTTTCGTATGTCTGAAACATTCATTCATTATTTAATATGGATGAACATTTTCCCAAGTACAGTACTCAAAAGAACGAAGCAACTGGTAGTTTGCAAACTGATGAAGCAAGATTGACTCAATTACCAGCATCTACAAGTCTAAGGAATTCATCTCTTCCTTGTGGAGCACAGTGATGTTTGTAATTTGATGTCATTACAAAGATAACACAATTGCCAAAGTCTAGGTTCAGTGAAACAGGAATCGAGAGTTTGACTTGCTGAATCGTGAGTTTGACTCAGATTGGCAGTCAAACTTTTTTCTCCTGCTAGGGCTCAGCCAATTTCATGGTTAACAAGTCTGACTGGGCCAGCAGACTATATCTCCCGTAAAAAGGCACCATTTGCTCATTTTTTTCATGATTTTACTGCCAAGCTTTTTCTTGATTATTTTATCTTGCCAAATAGGTGCCAAGCCGAGTCTGAAAATTATGACTAAGCTCGTCATTTGAAAATTGAAACTTTAGAACCTGTGCTTGGTAACTTTTCCATTGATACAATATGAGTGCCCATTTTAAAAAAATCATTAAACATTCAGGATTCAGATCAAATATTATTTCAGTAACTGCCTTTAAACTGTTCCTTCTTTCAAGCCCAGTATTATCTCTCTGTGCAAATTTCATGTTTAAATATCTTCATTTCAGATTGCAACGTTGATAGCAGTATATTCACACTGGGGATTTGCTTCCATAGAAGGCATCGGATGGGGATGGGCTGGAGTGATCTGGCTTTACAGTGTGGTATTCTATGTTCCTTTAGATATAATCAAGTTTGCAGTGCGTTACACTCTTAGTGGACAAGCTTGGGAATTGCTCTTTGAGAGGAAGGTCAGTTTCAGGCGTTCTCCCCTCTTCATAGATTTTCTGTTTTGTTATGTGTGGGAAAAGTTTCCATGGAGCATGTATTCTTCTCTTGCAAAGGCTCATTTTGGTAACAATGATATGCAGACGGCTTTCACAACAAAGAAGGATTACGGAAGAGAGGACAGAGAAGCCAAATGGGCACTTGCTCAGAGAACTTTACATGGTCTGATTGCTCCTGATGCCTACACTTCTGCTGGGCGTTCATCCATGATTGCAGAACAAGCCAGAAGACGTGCAGAAATTGCAAGGTAACAAATCATGGAAATGCATAATGCTTTCAGAGTCAATGTTATCGCCCTAATCCTATTTCCTGAGAAAACGAAATTGATTTGAATCTCTGCATTTTGAAAATGATTTGAAGGTTCTAAATACCATGCCCTGAGCAAAAAGTGTGTTCTCTGTGCTTTTGCACAAGTTTTATTATTTAGGCAAATCTACATGGCTTGCATTCAATTCCATTTCACCAATGATCCGAAGCAAGAAAAAACTGTTTTTAATATTTGCAACTGTTTGATGATCAGTTAAAACAAAAACTCAATTCTCATGCCTATTCAATTATAGGATAATTTTTTTGTATTTTGGAAACAACGTTGGGAAAGAACCATTGTCTTAAAAGACTGCACACGAGTGATTCTTTTACTTCATGCAAGAAAGTATACTCAAGTTATTCATCTAGAATCTCTGAGTTCTGCTTCACTTGACCATTTTGCCGAAAGTATACTCAAGTTATTCATATAGAATCTCTGAGTTCTGCTTCACTTGACCATTTTGCCGAGGGATGGAAAAACATGTTGATGCTAATGGTACTTGTGCAGGTTGAGAGAAGTGCATACATTGAAGGGACACGTGGAATCAGTTGTTCGGTTAAAGGGATTAGACATCAATGCCATTCAACAAGCATATACTGTTTAAACCAGGCCAACTACATTCAGAGAATTATATACTCAATCTGATTCGCCTTGAAATTTGGGAAGACATCTGAGCAACACTTGTTTGTTTCATAAAACCATACTGGCAAATCACTAGGAGAGAGAATTCATCAATCACAGAAACAGCGAGAGGCTGAATTTGCCTGTCATTACCACAATGTTTGTTTCTACTTATATGGGGTCTCAAACAAGTTCAGAGTTCAGATTTGTGACACCCGTTGTTAGATTGAAATGAATCAATTCTTAGGAGATGAGTTGTAGAGCTTTTTATGGGCTCGTAGGATTTTTGTTTATTTATTCGTTGCATGTATTTGTGCACATGTATTCAGGAAGTTGCGGACCTCTTTTTTTTAACTGTAGATTCATTTCCTAGCGTTTTTTATCATCATATCCTCACTCAATAATAAAGATTTTCGTGCAAAATCTTCCAGAAATTTTCAGTTGTCAGTTTGGGATTAGCTTCAGCAAAAGGTTTTATTTTAGAATATTTGAATATTGCTTATGTTCATTAATTTGCTTGAACCCAACATTGTGGGTTTATAAAACCTTACTGAACTTTTCACTTGAGTGCATTGCTAACTTACATTAGATACTGTCTCACACTCATTGCTAACTTACATTAGATCGTGTCTCAGAGAATTATATATTGAAAGTATCTACCCCATAAACCTTACTGAACTTTTCACTTGAGTGCATTGCTAACTTACATTAGATACTGTCTCACACTCATTGCTAACTTACATTAGATCGTGTCTCAGAGAATTATATATTGAAAGTATCTATGGGGTAGTATAGGGAAAAATCTGCAGAAATTTGGCATTGCATTTTGAAGTGCTTTCCTAGCTTGAAAATCTACTTGTGATTTTCGATAACTAAATGCTATAAGGAGAGTCCACAGTGAAAAAAACATCACTGAATTGTAATCTTTAAGTAAAAATTGCAGGTCTATTCACAGGAAAGATATAGTTTATATAACACTTTATATATTCGGATACTTATTATTGATTCACATGAAAGATATAGTTTATATAACACATATATTCAGATACTTATTATTGAAGATACTTTGAGTTTTATTAGTTGCTATATAAAGGCATTGGTAATTGGATCAGACGGGTATTAATATGATATGGGGTTGATTTCCACCATTACATTAGATGTGTTTAAGAGAATTATATATTGAAAGTATTTATGGGTAGTAAAAGTATAGCCAAAAATCTCTGCATTTTGAAGTGCTCCCCAATAAGGACAGTCCACAATGAAAAAAAACATGACTGAGAGGGTTGAGCGGAAAATCAGTCCAATCTGAATTGTAAACATTAAGTAAAAATGACATGTAGATTCACATGAAAGATATAGTTTAGAAAATGCCTATACCACCTATATATCCAAATACTTATTATTGAAGATACTTTGAGTTTTATTGGTTGCTATATAAAGGAATTGGTAATTGGATCATAGTCATATTAATATGTTATAGGGTTGATTTCCACCATTGTCACTATAATTTTTAGGTAATTATTATAATTTTTAGGTGAATTCATATACCCCTCAAGCATTGCTTACAAAGTTAATTGGGGAATTTAAACCTTAAACTACAATCTTTACATAAGACTTCATATCACAACCATCACTAATTAAGCTAACCACCACAAGACAAAATACTAAACTTTATCCAACAAGAAATTAATCTTTAATTTTATAGCTTATAATACCCTATATATAATTTTCTGTTACTAAACAAATAAGGTTTATCATAATTGACATGTAATTTTATGTTATTAAACAAATAAATTAAAAAGTTAGAACATAAAAACATAATACTAAACTTTATCTAATAAGATATTTGCATTAATTTTATAGCTTATCATCACTGATATATAATTTTATGTTACTAAACAAATATGGTTTATCATAATTAAGATGTACTTTTATGTTATTAAACAGATAAGTTAAAAAGTTGGAACATAAATTTGAAAGTATTTTCTTTACAATATTTTATAATTAAAACAATTTTCATTTTATGATATCAAAAATCTCCTCTCTTCTTTATTATCCTAAAAAATGATCTCTTTTCTCTGGGAAGTTTTATTTTTTCAAGTAATTTTTGTTATTTGATTTTTTTAATGAATTATTAAAAAATCATTATTAGCATTATGTCATATTATCTTTTTAATATGTATTTCAAAAAAAAAATAGTATTAAGTTAGATATACTTCAAATATGTATATTTTGAAATGGTTTTTAAGATATAATTACTTTTCAATACAAAAAACTCATTTTGTATGATAAATATAGCTCCCATTAACATATAAGCTTTGATATACCATGATAATTTTTCTATTGAAAGTGCAAGTGATTTCTCTTAGTAACATAATGGTTAATTGGTTGTGGTGTCAATATTTTCCCTCTTGTCTCTCCCTCTTTGCATTTTTGAATTGTTTTTATGATATAAATATCTCTCTATACTAAAAATAATCCCACATTGGTTGAGAGATGTGGCCCCTAACCTATAATCTTTAGTACCTTTATGCCAATGGGAATAGCCACAATCGAGTGGTTCCTCATATAAATATAATGGGTAGTGATGTCAATATCAAACTCTTTTTGCACTCTACAATTGTTTGGCGCTTCCCATTAGAACACAATACCATCAACCATATATGCACTTTTATGCTTAGACAATTTTTTAGAGCAAATCCTAATATAGTATGGCATGAATATATTCTATAACTATCCAACCCCATTCTTCCTATAACTTCTAACCTAAGGATTCAAGCGTGTTCTCTTTGTCCTATTAACTATATGAGCTAAATTTACCTATCATGTGTCCCCTATATTGGAAAGGAAATTGCCTATCTTTTCCATTGGAGACGAAATCACCTATCACTTCCTTAACACTCCCCTCACAAGTGATTCTCTAAAATTAAATTGAAGTCATGTGGTGTAATTTCATTGAATCATTTTTCCATGCAAGTTCTCTCATGCCTTGCACCAAGCCTTTTGCATTGTGTGGTACATGTAAACATGGTAAATTTCTAATTTATAAGTTTAGTACCTATATGTGATATATAAAGAACTGAATAACCTTATATGTGGTTGAAAATCAATGATCATGTAACACCCTCCTCCCACTTTTACCCAAGCTAACTGGTCCACCGAGGTAAACATGTGACAAAGAGTTACTATGATATGATTCAACTCTCCATGTACAATTAAGGAAGTGGAATCGACATACCAAAAACCAAACTGACTTTCGTCACGAGCTACAAGATCCCCAAGACCTAACCAACCACTCCAAGTGTCTAACCCCTAAGTTAACTTGCTTTTTATCTCATATAGACCCCCAGTCGCTCCCTTGACAAGCCCTTCATGAGACTGAAACCCTCCAATCACTCCCACAACAAGCCTCCATGCGTCTGCAGTCTTTTTCAGACAGTTCTGTGCCAATGACCCTAAAATATGAGCCACATTTTCAGGGTTAGGACTAAGGCCTCTGCCCAGAACTTGATGATATTCTTAGAAATGATAAATAATAAGGAGACAAGGCCTCTAATGCCAAAATTGAACAAGGAATTGACCATACTCATCCTAACCATGACAAAAATTTCATCAAACACATCGTAAACATGTAATGTACATGTCATATAAGCACATCTAAACATAGGGACCTCATACTTATTTGAGATTTTTCAAGAAGGTCAGATGCCCTCTCACAATAGCTGCATTATCATCTATTATGTCATACATTCATTAATATTTCATCTACTAACCAAAACATGATTAGAACCATAACTCAAGTGTGTCATAAACCATGCTTATAACCAACATATAACCAGAGAAATATCAATGATAGAATAACCATTAAAATTTCATAATATCTAGCACCTTTAATCATAAAACTCAAAGGGAAATATTCTTATTATTCATATGCAAAATCCAACCAAGTCAGGGACTTCCACGTACCACCCGACCATAGATTGGGTTGAACCAAATCTTTCTTTTAGGCAATCGCCCCATGTGCTATATTCCAAGCATGAATGTAGGACTCACAACAAAACCAACTAGGGCTTCTCAAGATTTATTGTGTATCCCGCCATTATTGGTTAAGGGATTCATAAACCCATAACGCTCATCTATACAACTAGGCTTTGCCTTGTATCCCACCATTATCAGTCAAGGGATTCCTAGGCCCAAACAAGGAACATACACTACTAGGCTTTACTGCAATCCAACCCTATATTGGTCAAGTGATCACTAGGCCCTAACAAACACGCATGCCTTTAGATCTCTTCACCTAAACCGTGAGGAATTTTTTTGTCTCCACCCTTTAGGCTTTTACTGTATATCTCGTCATTTGTCGATCAAGGATTCTTAGGCCCAAAGAGGGGATACACAACTAGGATTACAACAATCCCACTTTTGTCAATCTAGGGATTCCTAGGTCTTGTGATTTTTCCTTAGACCACCCCACTCAATTTTGAAACCATTCAACAATCCAGCTCAACCAAGTAAGAGAACCCCATCACACCATCGCTATTCAAAAATGGAAAGGCAAGGCTGAAAACCATTGTCGCACCTAGAAAAACCCATGCCAATGACAATAAGAGAACCAAATACGCATGCCATAACTAGCAAGGAAATCATACATGTAACTCGATACCTATAAGTAATCATGTTGTAGTCGCTTGATCCAACTCTTCCTTTCTTGATATTTCCTTCCCTTTGCCTCCTTTTCCTTCCTTTTCCTTCCTTTCTCCAATGCCAGAGTGCTCCAAGAAATGCTCTAAGTGTGTGAGAGAGAGAGAATGGAGAGAGAGTTCCACCCAAAAACTGTCAAAAGGCTTGCACTGACAAAATACATGAACTGATCCTTAGAAGCCTTTTTATTATTGAGGCCTCTAATTTCCTTCAATTTCCCCCTCACATGAAACCTATGACCTTTTATCTTCCTTTTCTCCTAATTCCCTTTATTTTCATAAATAAATGTCAATTAATGCCTCTTTTCCTTTTCAATGCCTTTTCCTTTGCCTTTTCCAATTTCCACTAGCCATAATAAACCAAATGAACACTGAGTAGGATGTTTTTCCCAATATTCAACTTGGAATACGTGTCTCACGACCTTGGTCTTATTTTGCCATTATTAACTTTATTACATGAATTTTTAACCTAGATTTATTACAAACCCCTCCCCCTTAGGGGAACATTGTCCTTGATGTTCTATGACACTTACAACTAGCAAGACTTCTGAAAAGAAAAACATATTGCCCATGGATCTTTATAACTTAGCTCGATGCAGTATTTACAATTATCAACCTGTTGAAAAGAAAACCAACATGAAAAACATAACAACATGACAATCATACTGCTTATTGAATCTTTATAACACGTCTCATTGCAGTATTTATATACATATACATACATACATACATATACCAAAACAGTTTTTCCTCAATTGGAAAACCACGAAGGATACATATCCCGCATCTAATGAGCCATCTCCCATGTAGCTTCATCGGGCCAAAAGTGCTTCCATTGCACTTTAACATGCTCGATAGTTCAGTTCTGAAGCATGAACATCTTTCGCTTCAAAATACAATGAGGTTGCGGTTGGAATTCTCCTTTTGGTTCCACCTGCAATACAAACCAATCAATAACATGATCAACATCCTGTACATATCTTTTAAGCAATGAAACATGGAAAACATCATGGAATTTCATTGTTAGAGAAGTGTAAGTCAATAGGCCACTGGTCCAATCCTCTCAAGGATCTTGAAAGGCTTGCAATACTGAGGTGCTAGCTTCGCACATGACCCAATCCTCAAGGAGCTCTTCTTGGGATTGATGCGCAAGTACACATGCTCCCCAACCTGAAACTCATCAATGTCATGTGCCGATCTACATAACTTTTCTGCCTATCCTATGTTGCATTTAGATTCTTCTTGATAACCTACATTTCCTATTCCATCTCTGCCAACATGTCTGGTCATATCAATACCCTTTTCACTGGACCACTCCAACTGATAAGAGTATTACAACTCCAGCCATTGAGTGCCTCAAACAGAATCATCCTTAGTGACTCCTGATAACCATTGTTGTATGCAAACTAAACCAGTGTTAGATACTCTTCCCACTTCTGTTGTTGGTTCATAACATACATTCTCAACATTTCCTCCAAAATCCTATTGACCCTCTCTGCCTGTCCATCTATCTGTGGATAATAAGGTATGCTGAAGGCCAGCTTTGTACCCAATCCTGCAAATAACTCTTTCCATAACATATAAGTGAACTTAACATATTTGTCTGACACAATCTTGTTTGGTACACCATGCAACCTCACTATCTCCCTAATGAAACCTATGCAACATCACTAGCTAAATAAATAGACTTCACTGGAATGAAGTGTGCTACCTTTATCAATCTGTCAACCACAACCATAATAGAATCATGTTTTTTAGATTTCCTCAGAAAACCTATAATGAAATCCATGGAAATGACCTCCCATTTCCACTCTGGAATCATAGTCAGTTGTAGTAGACCACCTGGATGCTTACACTCTGCTTTTACCTGGTTACAATCCAAACATCTAGCCACAAACTCTGCCACTTCCTTCTTTAGATTCAGCCAATAGTAAAACTTCTTCACCATTGTCAATGTCTTCTTGTATCCTGGGTGACTTGAATATGAATTGGCATGAAATTCTCTTAAGATAATCTTTTCGGGCTCACTTTTGTTAGGCACATAGATCCCATCGCTAAATATGATCAAACCATCTGCTGTAAGACTATAGTCCACATCTTGATCACCTATACTATATGCAACCATGTTCTCTTTTCCCTTAATTTACCTGATCTCGAATTCAAACTCACTCATCATGGCCAACCATATAGCTTTCCTGGAATTCAGATTCGGTTGGTAAAATATGTATCTCAATCCACTGTAATCACTCATCAAGATGAAATGACTGTGAAGAAGATAATGTCTCCACATCTTCAAGCATGTATGATCGTTATCAACTCAAGATCATGCGTAATATAATTCTACTCAAGCTCATTCAATTTCCGTGATTCATAAGATAACACATGTCCCTCCTACATCAAGACTCTATCAAGTTCTCTCTTACAAGAATATGTACGCACCACAAACCCTTTATCCAGATCCACAATCTTTAGAACTGGAGCATTTGTCAACAAATGTTTCAATTGCTCAAAACTTGCTACACATTCCTTTGTCCATTCAAATTTCTTTCCTTTCTTATGCAATGATGTAATACGATGGGAAATCCATGAGAAGTTCCTGATGAACCTCCTATAGTAACCTACTAACCCCATAAATGACCTTACCTCATCCACATTCATAGGAGCTACCCATTCCATCATAACCCTTATCTTTTTCAGATCCACTGCTATGCCTTCCTTGGAGACAACATGCCCCAAGTAATGTACCTTTGTATGAAAGAAACTGCATTTGCTAAGTTTGACATACAACTGATGCTCTATTAGCAATCTCAATACTATTGCTAAGTGTTCGACATGCTCTTCCTCATTCTTGGAATATATCAATAGATCACCAATGAATATAATAACAAATTTATTCAGATAAGGATGCAACACACTATTCATAAGCATGTGAAAGTAGTTGGAGCATTAGTCAAACCGAAAGGAACTACAACAAACTCATAATGGCATATCTGGTCTGGAAATTAGCCTTGTAGATGTCATCTTCTTTAATTTTCACATGATGATAACCTGATCTCAAATTAGTCATCAATAACATTGCTGCTCCCTTCAAATGGTCAAACAAATCATCAATCCTTGACAATGGACACATGTTCTTGATGATTACCTTGTTCAAATTCATCAATACATAAGCTGAGAGTACCATCCTTTTTCTTCAAAAAAAATCACTGGTGCACCCTACGAATATATGCTTGGTCTGATGTATCCCTTATCAACCATTTCCTTCAACTACAACTTTAATTCCACTAACTCTAGAGTGGTCATCGTATATGGTGCCTTTGATGTTGGTGTTTCCCCTGGTACCAACTCAATAGAAAATTCCACTTCCTTGTGAGGTGGAAACTCTGAAATCTCTGCTGGGAACACATCCTAAAACTATTGTAATCGAGTACCTCTTCAAAAATTCTGACATTTGTTGGCTTATTGGGGCCTGACTCAGGTTTGGAGGTGATTTAGCCAAATAAATCTTGGTACTACTGGCCCTTTCCGCAACAATCCACAGAGCGCAGAATGAGGTCTCACCTGAAGTATTATAGGAGGGTGTTAGAACCAGGTTTCCACACTGTGGAGATGTTTGATGAGTTCAAGAGGTCCACGGTTCGGCCCTGCACACACGTCGTTACGCACACTTTCCCTTACCTTGTAGACTGAGATGTTGCCTTTGTGTAGCCCTACTCGGGGCCCAAACACTGTTATTACCCAAGTCCTTACTAGTATTCCACTCTTATTTGATTAACTTAGCCTATTTGTATGCGTTAAGTTATACTTAGCAATATAAGTGCATGTAGTAAATAAATAGTATATTTGCAATTTATAACAAGCATGCATTAACCCAAGTACAAATGCACAAAATTATGATAGAACTTCTCTTTATTATTTTCTTCTTCGGTTACAGACTCAACTCCGTCCTGCACACTCAGCTGCAGGGGTCCGCGCACTCAGCTGCGGACTACTAGGCCTCTGCGCACTCAGCTGGAGAGCCTTCTCCTACGCTAAGACTCAAAGACACACTTAGTCACTTAGACTCTATCTTCTCTTCTCGCTTCCTTCCTCCTATTAGTTATCTTTTATACTTAGAGCCTTGCTCTATTTATACAATCCCATGGTCCTTGGACCATGGGTAGGCTGACATTACATTACAAAACTAAGGCAAACAACCCTGTGATTATATCACACATTTCGCGCTCTGTGACCGCAATTCGCGGAGTCTTTACAACAATATTGGGTCAAAACATGGGCTTTGAGCCCCAAAACATGCCTTGGGGGGATTCCATGCCAAACAAGCCCCCAACACAAACATCGTGACTTGACCATGAGTCACTCTGTCGACGTGGCGATCTTGGCACAGAGTCCCTCCAACTATTCTCGAACCATATTAAGGTCAGCAACGCACTGAGATGCTGCTTATTGAATATGATGCATCCACTGTTCCAAGAAGTTTGATTCTAGGGTGCTTCTGTGCATTAATGTGTGCATCCCCTATATGTGCGTGAGCTTTTCTTTGATGTTCACTGTGATAGTGAAGGCCTCGTTGATCCATGGTTGGACGTGCGCTTTAAGAACTGCCTCCTTGTGGCACTTCGTATCCACTTGTTCCTTCAGTGCTTTAGCTTGTTGCATCCTCGCAAGCCTTTGGGTGAGGACTACCATCTACACAGTCCCTTGGACACTCTCATATTGTTGCTGGAGTTATCGTGCTTCTGTTTCTAAGCACTGGACGTTGGGGTCCTCCTGCAGAGTCGTGAGAACCTCAAGTGCTTCCTCCAACATGCTAGTGCAGTCTTGCACTACACCTCCAATTTCCTCCAATCCCACTGTAATAACGCTAGCGTGCTGTTCTCTGACTTCCGGGGGTGTTATAGACATTTTTGGGCACTACAACCCCAATCATAAATGTCCATAAACCAAAGGATCCTAAGTCCCTAAAAGTGTTGCTTCACTCCCTAAACGAACAAGGTCAACTGATTACATCATCTCCCAAAAGTTCTCCATAGAAAACTGGTCAAAACTGGACCATATAGAATGCCCAGTGCAGAGGGCGTGATGCATATCACCTACTCAGTGTAAAGGGTGTGATGCATACTGGAAATCCCTTCTATAGGGTGCGATGGGCGAGAATGGACAAATGGCAGAGACAGTTTGCGAGGTGGAGGATCATAGAATCTTCCAGAAAATTCTCCTCTGACACTTGCCCTTCTGAATTCGCCCAGGGATGAGTAAGAGATCATCAATCTCCAAGTGGAATCAAGAACTATCAAAGAGAGGACACTAATCAAAAACCCAGAAGCTGACTCACCCCCCTACAATCATCTTTATATGGATCCCTCATCACAGAGATCTAGAGGCTGGAATCTTGTATCTTGTAAGGAAGTGTTGTTGGTTTCCTAGTGCAACATCATAGTTTTGGGTGATCTAAGCTTTACATGAGGTGAAGAAGGGCTTTCTTGCTGGAGCATGATGCTGGGTCAGAACAATTGGTTGTAATCCTCTCTGCTATTCTTGATATTAATAAAGCTATTCAAGTTTTCCTCCACATTATTGTATGTTTGATGATATATGCATTTGTGTGGCCAATACATATCTGGTCCTGTATTGCTTATGTTTGTAGATCTATGTTCTTCGATAGTATTATGCTGCTTTGATTCCACATGTGCTATTTGAAGCTGGGTAGACGAAGAATAAGTGGAAAAGATCTATCAGAAAGGAGAGGAACCGAGCAAGGAACCAAGTGCGAGACTAAGGTTGGTGTCCTTTGTTCCCCTCTTATCTACTTCTCATAAAGGAAAGCGAAAGTAGTTTTAACTTGTTTGTTTCTAAGGTAGATACCAGTCTTAGTGGGATTAGCAGCTCCAAGTGGAAATTATTCCCCATAACAGGGGGAGTGGATGGTTTCACCTTTAACTGCAGCTGGGTGATATGAAGATTCAGCTCCACCTGAACCTTGGTCATTTCTTCCGTGACCTCATGGACTCCTGTGGCTAACCTATGGATTTGAACTTCCACTGGTAGGTCTGCTGGGATGGCTAGCTCCAGGACGATTCGGAAAGCGACATCTACCAGCCACACCAACTATTGATTCTGCGAAACCAATTCGTCACGCTGCAAGCTGAGTTGTTCCATGTCTATCTTTTGCTCGTTGAGGACTTGGATCGTGCAACTCTCCCTAGTGCACAACTTTTCCGTTATACCATCCTGTAGTAGGTATAGTGTCTCGTGCAGAAGGGCAGCCAGATTAAGGCCAAGGCCTTTCATCATGCTAAACGAAAATCTATCGGCCTCATTCGCTGCTACTAGGGCCCCTTCGGGAAACACTATTGTGTTTGCCATCCGTGCGTGCAACATCTGCTCTGCTGCCGAGGATCCTACTGTGAGGTGGGTTGAAAGGGTACCCACCTGAGGGGGGCACACCTGTAACTCATGCAACTAGGCCTTGAGGGTCGCCAACACAGTCTGGTGCTCTTGCATGAAATCTTGAAGGGCCTCATTTATGACATTGCACAGTATCTCGCTGATGTCATGCAGATCACCCTCGATTAGGGTGATCGAGTCAATGGTCTATTTTGAGGCCTTGACCTTATTTCTTGACCCTACTCATTCTGCCATGTGTGTGGGCTTCAAATGTGTAGGCGTGGTCCCCAGGTCCATGCTCTCTTCTGCTATTTCTGCTTCCTCTGCCTCCTGCCCCTGCGAAGGCATTGCTTGGTCCTTGTCTTCCTTTTCGGGTTCTTCCTCTGCCTCCAGTGATGCTGCTGCTTCTACAACCTTTTTCTGGTCGGCGACTTTCTGTGCCACTTATCGTGCTTCCCGTTCTTCAGCTGTTGTTTTTTCCTTTCATCTTTTCTTGGCCAACTGTGTGATGTGTAGCTTGGCATCATCCTTCTTCTTCTGCGTTGTCGCCCTCTCAAGTGCTACAAGATCTGGGGTGCACCATTCCGGGGGCCATGCCTCCAAGACAGTGAAAATGGTGTCGTCAGTGGCTACAAAAGGAAACTTCATGCACTGCTTCGCCGGATCCTTGCGTGCCTTGATAAAGATGTTGACCATATCAACCGTAAAGTCTGCAAAAATCTGCAGACTCTTATACACTGTGGGTGACAAGCGTGGCTTGTAGTTGATCCACATCTGGATGTTCATCTTCATGAGCACCCAGAATATCTTGCTATTGCGTATCCTTTTCGCGCCTTCATGGCCCAGAGTGAAGTGTACTTCGCAGCCTCTGGTAATTCTCTATCAATGTTGGGGAATTGACTATCCTCCAGCAGTTCTCTCGCTACAAGCACTATGGATAGCAACAACCACGCATAGTGGAAGGTTTTACCCTGCTCCTGGGCTTTGCGACAATTTTTCAAAAATTTTGCGCAGATGAATTCAAACCAGTTAAACTGGACCCCCTCCATGTACTGCTCGACTAGTGTGACCACCGACGCCAGGTACCTCATCGGCGTGACACTTCCGCATAAATTTTTCCTTGATGCTAGAGATGGCGTAGCCCCTATTCTTCTTCTCCATCTTGTACTTTGTCTTCATGGCTTCCGTAAGGGCCAAATCACTGCCCTTTCCTTCGCCTATGGTCGCGGGGTCCTTTCCTTTGTAGGGGAGCCAGGAAACGCGGTGAATTAGGTATGTCATGATGGGGATAGGCTCTTCTAGCCACAGATACCCATCATGCACCAGCAGAGTAGCTACCTGATGACAAAAATGGTGATTGGCGCACGATGGAAATGTAGCACCCATAGCAATTTCAGCAGCCCGACCTTTTCCACACTGTGCAGCTACTTCCACGGCTCTAACATTGTCACCACCCCCGCAGTGTTCTGCTTCATGAGGTTCCCGGTCTCCCAGTGAGGGAACTTCTCGCAGTTAGTGAGGTCCCAATCTTCAAACTTCATGGTTTGCACGCAGCCTAGGTGCGTGCCTTCAAACATGATGTCATCTGGGAGGGGCGGTGTCTGGAGTGAACTCTTGGTTTCATCTAGGTCCTTGGGCACTTTGGTCTTCCCTTTACGCGGAGGGAAAAATGTGGGCAGCTTTGTCTCAAAGTGTGTAGGTTGAATATCCTCCTCCATGCCTTCGTCTTCTTCCTCTATGATGATAAGGGCTTGCAAGTATTCTTCTTCCTCATCTGTTTCTATCGTGACAGCTTTCCCCTTCTTTTCCATTGATAGTTTTCCGCACAACGGGTTCCTTGAGGAAACACATATGGAGGCCAATGCTTGTTTATGCTTCTTGGGCCTTGGCATAGGCAGTGATTTGGGGATTTCTGCCACAACCCCGGTGCCTTATGGAACATCTTCCATAGTTAGGGCCTGTGCGACCTCACTGGCGGTTACCTCTTCTATTCCCAAACCATCCTTAGTTGTTGTCATTGTATATGGGTTGTAATTTGGCACTCGCGAATTTAGGGGCTCAATCAACGCTTAGCTCACAATGCTCAAGGATCTACTTAATCGTTCAATTCTCAAATTACAAAGTGTTGTTTGTTGGCCAACCCTTTGTGTTTTATAGCGCCTTTCGAATTTGAATTCGACTGTTTCCCCCAATTTTGGTCCATTATTGCTTTCTTGGCAGCATATTTTCCCAAATATTTCCCATAAATCGCATCTTAAATGCCTGCTACCCGCTCCATTTGGCCTCAAGTTGAGCATCCCATCGTGAATAGTGACTTCAACAGTCACTTCCCAGCCAACCCGTGTGGTAGTGCAGCCCTCCGTGCATGGGCATGGACCTTGTGACTCTCTGCTTCTGCGTGCATCCCCAATATCACACAGCTCTCGGGCAGAATAGTTTATAGTCTCGCACTCCCTTCCAACTACCTGGAGTGCTAAGACTGTCCTTCCCACGGCTAGTTAGGTGGTCACACCACCCATGTGGGGCTCCATCCCGTCCTCCACCATGGTTCATGGAAAATACCCCCCTTCTATTGTTGTGGTCGACATCACACACTTCACCACTTGCAATGCGCTAACCTGGTCACTACGCTTGGCGATATGCGGTCCCAGCCAAGGCAGCAAACTAACCAATTCGCGGTGATAGTTCTCAAACTTGTATGTATGATCGTACGCACCTTGCCTGACCATCCTAGGTTTTTTTATGAGAAACGATTCCTTTTTCTCATCCTCCAACTTCTTGACCTCTGCGTCCATCAAAGCACTTTTATTCCTTAATTTTACCCTTTCTTTTTCAAGTTGACGAAGTCTAAAGTTTCCCCGTCGAATTTCTTCCTCAAGTCCAATGTGTTCTGTTTCTTGCTGTGGTGTGATTCCTTCTTTCCGAGCTTTCTGAACCATCGTATCTACAGGTTCTGCTATGTGCAGACTAGGCTTTACACGCTCCATAGGGATTACAACCTCTACTTCATACGTCAGCTTTGGAAGTGCTTGCGCAGTTAGGGTTTTGCACATTTTCCTATAAGCCCATAGAACCACTAGTACGCGCATGTCCCATTTAGTGCATCTCACACGGTGGACCGTGTTCAGTACCTCAGACACTTTTTCACAGGATTCCACGTGGATAATCTTTGGAGCACTTTTTCTTATTATACTTCATTATTCACATCCTCATCTTACCCGCTTCTACTTGTTGGTCCCGTTTCCTATCACTAGGATGGTGTGCATTCGTGCAGGTTGCATACCATACACCTGTACCCATCTAGAGAGGTGGGCATGCAAGATGTTTCGTCTATCATATCCGGATTTCATCTGTATTTTAGGCTTTCTAAACCATATGAGAATCATGCGTCTGCATTCCCACCAATCCTCAAAATAATGTTGGTGCGTACCCCACCACCTTGCGGGCATAACGTGTAGTGCCCATTTTGGAGCGTCGAAATGCTGCTGTTCCGATACTTCTCTTTCAAGTTTGTTCAAGAAATCGTCTACCACGGTCAGTTCATCATACATAGGTAGGTCTCTTGCCTCTGTTGCTACACTGTGTATTGACCTTATCATCATGTTGCAGTTGAGCGTGGTTACCTCGTGTAACCGGTTCTGCCATCTTTCTATCTCCTTGTCTGAATCTGAGGTGCAGGAGCTTTCGCACTACCACAAAATCCTACCATCCACCGTTGGATTTACCAAATCATGATCTCGAGTAGTTATCTTTTAGATACAATCTAGATCGTCGTCGCTATCGCAGTCGTGCACTGGGTTTGTGTAGCGCTATCCTTCCGCAGGGTTTAGGGGTACCACTATGCGAAATGACTTTTTCTCGAAAATTATTTTGCTCTTCTTTAGATTTATCACTCCATTCATGTTAGTGTCCCAATCTATTTCCAATAGTGCGGGATAGGAATTGTTGTCATCAACAATCTCTTCACTTCGAAATCTGCAAGCGTGCTCACACCTTCGATATCTACCGTTATTCCCTGCAATCTTCCCATTGGTAGGATCTTTTACTGGTTTGCCAATATCAATTCAATAGGAGACCATTGCAATGCAGGCCCACCCATGCGCTCCCATGTCTACTTTGGTAGAACGTTCGTGTTTGATCCTAGATCCAAAAATCACTTGATACATTTCATATTCCCCAATTTACACAGTCAATCTCATCTCGCTTCCTGTTCGTGTTGCGTGTTTTCTAAGCTTCCAGACTACGTAGGGTTCTCTGGGTCCCATACATCTATTAATGAGTTCTTGTAGCCCTTTCACTACTTTGTTGCCGGGCAGCAACTTCATGCATGTCTCCGGAAAGGTAGTGAGCATTGATGGGTCCATCTCTGGTGCCAGTTGTTCTTTACTACCTGAAGTGGAGGCCTCCATGAAGCTCTTCTTAGCTTCCATGAATGTCTCCTTCGCACGATCCAAATTGAACTCTGGTTCCTTTGTTGGAGCCTTGTGAACCTAGGCAGTCTCTTCAGGTTACTTGTCCTTGTCATCTCCTATCGTGATACCATTTCAAAGTAGGATGTTTACAATCGGGTCCTCCTTGCATGGCTCAGACCTCATCATTTGCAGGTTCTGAGTCGGGGGAGGTTGGAGTGTTCCTTTGCACAACCTTTCTATCAATGTTGGGTAGTCCTCTATCTCATGATCAAACTGGGTACAATATAAACATGATGCCCTCATTGGATTTGTACAATCATGGGCATAATGCCCTGGCCCTCCGCAATTATAACAAATCAGCTATCTGCGACCCCTTCCTGGTCCCATTCCACCTCGACCTCGTCTGTGCCCCTGAAACCCAGTGCGCGCCATCCCTGCATTTTGATCGAGGGCTCGCATTTTGGTTTGAACTATATAGGTAGGATTTTGATCCATCATCAGTTCATAACTTCTATAGGTATGCTCATCATTGCCTACTGACCTGCAGAAATTACAGAACAACTGATGGGATGTCTGTGTATACCTCTGTAATATATGACAATTATATGTAGCATGCTTTCCTCCTATTTGAAAAATAGTGCACCATAATGCAGGCACCACGCTCGGCCCTGCTTGTGCCTCTGGTCTCAATATCATTGGCCCTCCTCCCGCCAGGCAGTTCGCGAAGACTGGACAATGGTCCTTGTCATGTCCCTGGCCTTTGCACTTTATGCACCATACCTCCTTATGCACTTCTAGACAAGCTGTCCTATCTTGTTTCAAGCTCTGCATATCAAGACACAAGTTTTTCAACTGCACGTGGATCTATTGGACTCCTAAATTAGGATCTTGTATTAGGGTCTTGTGTAGTCTCATTGCGATCTCCAAACCCTCAGCCTGAGTTGACAACTTTTTTTTTGACAACGCGTTCCTTAGATGCAGCGTTAGTGATGCTACGAATTATGCGCGATGTTGCCCATCCGTCAAGGTCATGTTGGCTTCACGAATCATACACTTCAGTCTTTGATCTAGCTCCCAGGGGGTTTCACCTGTAAGCATCGTGATTTCTTTAAATCTGATAATCGACTGTGTCTTTGATTTTGGCCTGCTAAATTCTCTGTTTAGAACAACTTGGATATTTGCGATCCCTACGTTTGGATTATCATTGGAATGCTTAATGTAGCACATCAGTGCGCGATCTTACAAGGTGCTAACCAGTGTTTCCTTCTTAATATTATCATTAGTGACTCCTTGCGCTTCCCATACAACCTTTACTACGAACCAAAATTGGTTTGGATCTTCATTCCCTACTCCTTTGAATACCGACAATTTTATTGCGCTCACCATACTGAATTGTGGTGGTGGCGGAGGTGGTGTGGGCGAATATGGGGGTGAAGATGGTGAAACTGGTGGTGGTGTAGGTGGGGGTGGCATGTGCGAAATTCACTGCCTTATTAGACTGATCACACTTCTTGGTGAAACTCTCGTGAGCCCTTCCTTGCTTTCTCACGGAGGTGAAATAAAGGTACTAGTCTCTAATTCTTCGCTACCTTCATTTCGGTAGATCCTCCCACTTCACGTAAACCCAAACATCAATTTATTCACATAACCCACTTTTCACACAGTAGCATTTTAATCCAAGTGTTCAAAGATTTAATGTACTTACCTCACGGTCCTTTGAGGAAGTGTCATTCCTGTTGGGCACCAAATTGACCTATCTTTTTCCTACATTTCCACTCCTCTTTTCATCCTTTTTGTATTCATTCACATATATTTACTATGCTAAACTATGAGGTAATTCCCCTTTCTTCGTCTCTTGGAATATTTAATTAATGAAGTAGAGTCATGAGGGTGTTGCCTATGTGAACCACTAAAACATGTGATGACCGTAGATTCTGGAGCACAGACGTTGACCTCACGACATATCGCAGTAGTTCCACAATTCACAGCAGTTGATCGACCACGACAAAAAAACATAATTAATTTTTAGTTGTTCTCAAACCATTTTGGATAATTTGTGTTCTTGCTCTCTCGGTGCTGGTGCTGTGTTGAACTGATGCACATATTTGGCATATAGCTGCCACGTTTTGGGGAGAGATGTTATTCCCCTTTGTACTGTATAAAAGATGGGTCATTCCTGTATGATGGGTTAGCGAAACCCTGATTTGTATTGTAACAACATTTTTCATATTAATAAAATACAACCCTTTTTGTTGTTCTATATTTCGCTGTCAGTAACGCAACCTTGATCACAGAGCTGGGCCTACTCTTCTAATCAGGTGTTGCGTGTTTTCTTGTTATGTGTGTTGTTCATTGTTGCATTTATTCCTGGATTGTTGTTACAAATTTATTTAGATTACTGTGAATGCCTTTCTAAGTTCTGCAATTTAGTTTCTATCCCTGTTACAACAATGCTTTGATTTTGTAATCATGAACCCTTGGTTGATGACAGATTATAACCTTGCCCCTGCATATACCTTGCGTAACAACGTTGAAAAGAATATGCAACTGGATTGATAAGTTAATGTAGGAAAGGGGGTGAATAATTTGTTCATACCTGGACACCAAAATTTTGGCACCATTGTCGAGGAGGCTAACAAGGTGCAAGACACGATCTGTATCAACCAGAGGGTCAATCTCTCATCCTGGGGAGAGAACGAGCTTTCTCACTCTGCTCCAGGTCCTGAGCGTAGGCATTTCTTTTGTTTTGTGCTTTTACTATTTTCCTATTTTTATTAGTGCCAATCTCTTATCCTGGGGAGGGAGGAGTCCTTTGACACCCTGCTGCAGGCCCTGAGCTTAGATTTTCTCAACATCTTTGTTGTTTTGGTTTTGAGAAACCAAACCTCTCATCCTGGGGAGAGAGAGGTCCTTTGGCGCCCTACTTAAGGTCTTGAAGTGTTAGGTTTTCTTGCATGTGTGTTATTTTCTTGTTTGGCTTCTTGTCCTGGGGAGGGAGGAGTCCTTTGACGCCTTGCTCTAGGCCTTGAACCCTAGGTCCCTATTTTCTTTTCCATTAGCTATTTTGCTTTCAATGTGATCTCTCATCTTGGGGAGGGAATGGTATTTTGATGCCCTACTCTAGGTCTAGGGCACTGTGATTTGGTATCAACATATTTCGTCATATCAATTTGTATGAACAAAGAGCCAAATAAGAGGGGAAGAGGGAGAACCCCAAAGAAGGCATTACATGATTTGGAAAGGAATACTTATATCCAGCAAATCATTGCAAAAGCTGAATTAGAGGTGTCTTCCCATGTAGTTGTGAGACTAGGTGCGCGGACAAGATCCGAGGGACAATCTGTAGATCGACCAGTGCTGTCCACAACACCCCTTGCTGATTCGATACAATAGACCCTTCCAGCAGCCAGAGAGACAAGCAGAAATACACTTGATAAAGGGGTACCGTTGCTTGTAACAGAAGAAGAAGAAGTTGCAAGTAAAACATTCGAGGAAATAGTCCATCCCATTAGGGAAGAAGAAGTTGCAGAGAGGAGGTCTGAAGGGTCAAGCCACTGTGACAGGAAGGAAGAATTTGTAGGGACATTTCTATCACCAAGGGATAGAGGGAGCACTGTTAAGGAAACTCAAACCCTCATGATAAGAACCCTCCTTATGGAGCCTACCAAAATCCCAAGTGATTATTGGAGGATATTCATGGCACCTACAACCTATACTATTGACTTCCCAATTAGGGATCTTGGGACTCGCACACCAACAAAGCCCATTCCTTTAACAACTTTACCCAGCTTCCATGGGCTTACTTCAGAAGACCCCGACACGTTTTTCTTTTTAATTTGACATTGTGTGTCAGGGATATGATTATATAATGGATGCTCAAAAATAGAAAATATTCCCTGCTACACTAAAAGGGACAACCCCGCGGTGGTTTATGGATCTTGGGGGAAGGAATATCACAACATGGGAGGAGATGAAAACTACTTTATTGGAGAAGTACTAGGATTACTGTAAATCACAAGGTATTAAGGAAAAAAATTTCAAGTTTACAGAGAAAGAGGATGAAAATATGGAAGACCATGTGGAGAATTTTAAATACACATTGTAGAGTTCAGGTCACTCTGACCTGGATAAAGACATTTTGAAACTTATCCTTCTCCGGGCCTTTCGCAAGGGCTCTTTGGAATTGTTAAAAATAGTCGGAAAAGGAGATATATCAAAGGAGAACTTTGACACCATCTGTGAATTGTGCATCCAGTGCTCAAGGGGACTTACAAGGAATAAACAAGGAATTTGATCAACAAAAGTATCTGGTGGAGGTGTCACAAATGCAGAAATTGGAAATCTGCTGGACAACCTGAGGACTGATATCTTGAGTACCTTGTTTGAACAAATAGACACACTACAGGTAAAACAAAAATAGCTAGAATTGGAAAGAACTATGGTTGTATTTGCCCAATGTGCAGGAATAAATACCCACAGAGGGAATGCCCATTAAACTCTGTAGAGGAGTGTGCAATCTGTGAGTTGAATCATGCGACAAGTTCATGCCCATCCTTGCCAAGAATGAAAGCAGCTTTTCAAGGGATAGGCGAAGAGATGGAGCAACTGTACTTTATGGGACCTAAAAAGCCATGGTAACCTCGGCCGTCAATGGGAAATCAAGGTATGTTTATGGATACATATCAATATTTTAGTAATTTTAATATGGATCCCCAGTCCATTCCTTATTTGCCCATGTGGCCCCAATACCAGCTTCCACCTTGGTAGCAATGGGCTCCTCAAGCTAGTTCAAGTTCCTCGTGGGCTCTGAACTGGCTGGGACCTTCTCTTCCTAGGCAATTTCCCCAGTCAATGCCACAACAGAAACTCCAATTACCCTCTAATGTGGCTCTGGGTAATTAGCCTGTTTGTCCCCAACTTCCTATCCAACCCAATCCGAATCCTAACAATAAAGGGGCTCAACAAGCTGACACCCTCAACCTACCTTCATACAAAATTTCTACTACATAATTTTATGAGATGAATTTATAATCTGGGTGGACAGTAGATGCTCAACAGTCACCAGTTATCATTGAGAAAATTGATAGTGAGGAAAAGGAACCAAAAATGGTTGAAGAGGAATCAAACAAAGTCAACAAAAATCATACACCTCATCAACCACTAGTTACTCAAAAACACCAAGCTGAACCACCCTATCCATAAAGGTTGGATTTGAGTAAACAAATCCCTCAAGCTAAGTTTGACTTGTTAAGGGAGTTACAAAATTTATTTTTCAAGATTCCCCTGCTGCAAGCTATGTGGGACGTACCTATATATGCAAAAACTCTTAGGGAATATTGTGCTAAGAAGCCTAAAAATAAATCAAGAGGCCCACTCACCATTCATGTAATGGGGAAGCTATCATATTTTATGATGGGAAGGTCCATTCCTATAAAGTATGGGGATCCTGGGAACCCAATTTTAACCATGAAAATTAATGAGGTAGAAATTCCAAATGTACTGGTAGATTTGGGTGCTTCTATAAATGTCATCACTGCTGAAACTATGCATGCATTAGGTCTTCGTAACTTGAAACATACACCTATAGTGTTAGAGCTGACAAATCGATCTACAGTGAAACCGGTAGGGAAGTTAGAAGATATCTCAATTTCGGTTGATTCATGGCACTACCCAGTGGACTTCCTAGTACTACAAACACAATCTCTAACTGGAGGCCATCCCCTGATTCTGGGAAGACCATGGCTGGCAACCGCAGACGCTTATATTGGGTGTCGATCTAGACATATGGGCATTTCAAATGAACAAAACAATAATAATTTAGTGTTATATCCTCCTGTAGAACCTAACCCATCGGCAAAACCAATAGGTTGCAAGAAGTATTTACCCAGGAAAGAGTTTGAATTGGGAAATGAGGAATTAAGACCAGTTCTTACTATTGGACAATCCCTCCAGTTGAAAACAGAAATGAAAGATGGAACAATTACTACTTTTATTAGTGATCCCTATTTTGTTTTAGATTTAAATCAACAAATCTTGGAGTCTGTCTTGAGCTGTGAGACACAAGAAAATATTGGAACAGTAGATGGATTTGATGATATACCTACAACTACGCTCCATGACAATATTTCCGTGGAAATAGAACTAGGAAAAACCATGAATATCAATCCAAATCTGTTAGAGTCCTGGAATAAACAACTCTTGGATGTTCTTCAGAAACATAAAGAAGCCTTCGCCTAGGACTACTCAGATATGAAGGGGATTCCTGCTAATCTATGTACCCATCATATATACATTAAGGAGGACTGTAATCCAGTGAGGCAACCCTAGAGGAGAAAGAACCCTGCTATGAAAAACATTGTCAAGGAAGAGCTTCAAAAGCTATTGGACGTGGGATTTATCTACCTCATTTCAGACAACCAATGGGTTTCCCCATTGGTAATGGTCCCTAAGATGCGGACCAATTGGTTTCCCGCTTTTTCAATTGCTGACAAGAGATGTGGATTTTGTGTGGACAGATGACTATGATGCAACCTTTGTAAATATCAAGGAATTGGTCTGTAGTGCTACGATCCTTAGAAGGCCATATTGGGCATTACCATTGCATATTCATGCTGATGCTTCCCATACAACAGTTGGGGAAGTTTTGGGGTAGCAAGTGGATAAAGTACCATATGCAGTTTACTATGTTAGTAAGAATTTGACTCCTGTTGAGTTAAACTACACAATGACTGGAAAAGAATTCCTTCTTGTCATCTATGCCATCAACAAGTTCTGACACTATATTACTAGTTACCCCACCTTTGTACATACTGATCATGCAACTATCATGTATCTGATGAATAAACTCGTTACTCCTGGTCATATTACAAGATGGATTTTGCTACTTCAAGAATTTGACATTAGTATAGTAGATAAACTAGGGAAGGACAACGTGGTTGCTGATTTTCTATCTAGGTTAGAAAATAATGCTAAAGGTACACCTATCGAAGATAGCTTTCCAGATGAATATCTCTTTGCAATTTCCGCTAACACTCCATGGTATGCAAATATTGCTAACTATCTTGCTATAGGGAAGGTACCTCGTCATTTTCCATATAGGGATCAATAGAAAATTATTCATCATAGTACCTGATATTCATGGATGGTAGGATACCTCTTTCATACAAGGGTTGATCATCAGATTCAGCACTGTGTATCAGAGGATGATATCTATGAGATATTGAAGGCCGCCCATGGTGGACCTTGTGGAGGACATTTTGATGATAAAAGAAAAGGCCACAAGGTGCTCCAAATGGGATACTACTAGCCTTATATCTTTCGTGATGCTCAAGATTATGTCCGAAGATGTGAAAGTTGTTAATGGATGGGATAACCTGGGAAATCAGATGAAATTCCGTTACATCCCTAGATAGTCCTTGAACCTTTTGAGAAATGGGCCATCGATTTTGTTGGGCCCTTGAACCCTTCCTTCTCACCAGAAGGTTCACATACTGGTCTACATTGATTATGTTACTAAGTGGGTGGAAGCCAGAGCTGTTGTGAAAGCAACATAATAGGTGGTTGCAGATTTCCTTTTTGAAGAGATTTTTTCCCGATATGGTACCCCAAGAGAAATTGTTTCAGATCGAGGAGCACAATTCACATTCCACATGATAGGAAGACTTATGCAGAAACACAGGGTCAAACACAGAGCGATAACTCCTTACCATCCCCAAGTGAATGGAAAGGTAGAAAGTACAAACAAGGTATTGGAAAATATCTTGACAAAAACTATAGCAAGTCAGTGTTGGGATTGGTCGTAGAAACTTCCAGAAGCTCTTTGGGTGTATAGGACGACATGACGGAATATAATTGGGTTTTCACCATTTGAGCTAGTCTATGGAAAATCCCCCTTGTTTCTAGTAGAGTTCGAGATCAGTATGCTCAGAGTGACTTTGGAAGTGGGGTTAGACTTATCAGAGGCCCAGAAACACTGGTTGTAATAGCTCAATGAGTTAGACGAGATTCGTTCAAAAGAAACATAATAGGTGGTTGCAGATTTCCTTTTTGAAGAGATTTTTTCCCGATATGGTACCCCAAGAGAAATTGTTTCAGATCGAGGAGCACAATTCACATTCCACATGATAGGAAGACTTATGCAGAAACACAGGGTCAAACACAAAGTGATAACTCCTTACCATCCCCAAGTGAATGGAAAGGTAGAAAGTACAAACAAGGTATTGGAAAATATCTTGACAAAAACTATAGCAAGTCATCGTTGGGATTAGTCATAGAAACTTCCAGAATCTCTTTGGGCGTATAGGATGACATGATGGAATATAAATTGGGTTTTCACCATTTGAGCTAGTCTATGGAAAATCCCCCTTGTTTCTAGTAGAGTTCGAGATCAGTATGATCAGAGTGACTTAGGAAGTGGGGTTAGACTTATCAGAGGCCTAGAAACACCAGTTGTAATAGCTCAATGAGTTAGACGAGATTCGTTCAATAACTGTCCAGAAAACTACTGCCATCCAACAACGGAGAATGAAATGGCATGATAAATTTATCAAGAGTAAGTTGTTTCACATAGGAGACTAGGCATTGCTCTATGACTCCCGGTTCAAATATTTTAAGGGAAAGCTTCGCACTCATTGGATGGGACCCTATGAAGTGGACATTGTATTCAACAATAGAACAGTCAGATTGGTTATAGTAGATGAAAATCGTACTTCCTTCCTAGTGAATAGACACCGACTGAAGTTATATCACCATCCAAATCCTAAGGATGCCTTCATCAAACATATATCAGATACATCTGGTTTGATGGTTGTTGGTGCAGATAATACTCTCTCTGCTTTCTGTTAAAAAATAAAAAATAAAAAATTAATAATATAATAATAATAACATGCTGTTACTACTTACTTGTTTGTCTTTTGCAGGAATAAGAATCGAATTATGACAAGAAGAAACTAAGAAATTTTCCAAGTAACACTCGGTGCTATTACTCTATTGTTGCTGTTACGCCATTGGTGCTATTACTCCGTTGGTGTTGTTACTCCACCGATGTTGTTACTCCATCGGTGTTGTTATTCCACTGTTGCTGTTACTCTGTGGGTGCTATTACTCCACCATTGTTGTTACTTCATCGATACTGTTACTCCGCTGGTGCTGTTACTCCGTTGTTGCTGTTACTCCGTTGGTACTGTTACTCCGCCATTGCTGTTACTTCGCCGTTGCTATTACTCTGTTGTTGTTGTTACTTCACCGATGTTGTTACTCCGACGTTGCTGTTACTCTGCTGGTACTATTACTCCACTATTGTTGTTACTTCGTTGGCACTATTACTTCACCGTTGTTGTTACTCTGTCGATTAATTTTGTTGTTATTCCACCTCCAGATAGGTCGCTAGGTACGCCTTCATTGACCGATCCAATGAAAAATGGAATCGACCCATGGTATCCATCCACCCATGTTATTCATCCATCCATGGAATTTACCCATGGTACTGTAAGTGGCATCCACCCATGGTATTTATCCACCCATGGTATTGTAAGTGACATCCACCCATGGTATTCATTCACCCATGGTATTCTCCCATGGTATTGTGACATCCACCCATGGTATTCATTCACTCATAGAATTGACCCGTGGTATTGTACCTGAAAAAGACTATAAGTAACAACTCACGTTTTGTAAAAGGACAAATTTTCCGCCATAATGTAGCCTTTATAGTTATTATCAGTTTTAATAAAAAAAATCTTTGTGGTTTTTTATTGGGCATTCTCCTCTTTTTCTTCTGGCATTTCAATTTTTCAGATCTTGGGCGCCTCCGCCCCAAGATCCATTTCAATCTTTTAGATCTTGAGGGCCTCCCCCCAAGATTCAAATTAGTGGTATCAGAGCAAGTTACAATTCCATGGGAATGAGGGTTTCATGCATATTTCAATTTCAAATTTTTGCAGCAATATTCAAAAAACTTCAGGCACGTGCTGCAACCTCCATAGAGCACTTTCTTGGGCCCAACAGGAAGAATTTTTCTTTTTTCATTTTTTTTGTAGGAATATTTTTTTGGGCGGCGTGTTTTCAGATCATATCTGAAACATTTGGTAGAATATTTACAAAAACAAATAACAGATCTATATTTTTTGCTAAAAAATACCAAAATTCAAAAAAGAAATTAGCCAAATTGGAGTTTGGATGAGGGAGATATCGCTAATTTAAAATCAGCTACGTTGTAGAATTTGTTTTCTAACGAAATTTGGTGGACAATGACTATCCTATAATTTTTTGATGTTTTTGTGTAGAATTTTAGAAGAGGGATTCTAGATCTAAGCTCCTCTTCAAAAATCACCCAATTTAAAAAAAATGGGTTTAATTGGAGTTGGGATGTGGGAGATATCGCTGATTTAAAAATCAACTGTTTTTTCAGAACTTTTGTGACATCAGAAAAATTGCAACACGAATCGAAGATTCTAGAGTGTCTAGATAAGGATTTCCAAAACATGGGAAGATGCAAAATGATCCTGATGCTTCCAAAAACATGTTATAATAAATATTCTAAGTTATATTGATCGAGTTATGTCCATTTTAATTCTGGAGCAACATTCAGAGTGGGTTCCTATTGGAGACGTGTCCTCCCACCCCACTTTAGTAGGCACTTGCTTCACATTCATCAGTTTCAGCATATAAGCATTCAGCTTGGGTTATTTGGAGACGTACCCTCCCACCCCAGTCTATGTAGGCATCTGCTACTTCATCAATAACCAACACCATGGTTATGGGTCAACCACACAAAATCCTTGTCACCGAAGTCCATTTGCTAGGCCGCACACTGTTAGGATCACAGTTGGTCATATGTGTTACAGTGTATCTCTATCTTCGGATCTTCATTTGTCATGGTTATGGGTCATCCACAAACCCACACTTCATCGAAGTCCATTTGCTAGGCCACACACTGTCAGTATCACAGTTGCTCACAAGCATTATAGGGTATCTCTATCGTCGGATCTTCATTCATCATGGTTATGGGTTAACCACATAAAACCCTTCTGTTCAGTGGCCCTTCATATTCAACAAAGGCTTCCGAGGAGAGAACTTCATGCAATGGGGACCATTGCTTCTTAAGGAGGGACGAATGATCTGAATGCAAAATGGCATCAACCCATGGTATCCATCCACCCATGGAATTTACCCATGGTATTATAAGTGGAATCCACCCATGGTATTTATCCACCCATGGTATTGTAAGTGACATCCACCCATTGTATTCATTCATCCATGGAATTGACCCGTGGTATTGTACTTGAAAAATACTATAAGTAACAAGTCACATTTTGTAAAAGGACAGATTGTTCGCCACAATGTATCCTTTATAGTTATTATCAGTTTTAATAAAAAAAATTCTTTGTGGTTGTTTATTGGGAATTCTCCTCTTTTTCTTCTGGCATTTCAATTTTTTAGATCTTGGGCGCCTCCCCCCCAAGATCCATTTCAATCTTTTAGATCTTTAGGGCCTCCTCCCAAGATCTAGATCATTGACTCTTATGGATTTAATTAAAATATTCCAAAAAAAGAGATTAGTATGTGCCATGGATGACCGTATTTATGTTGGGGGATCCCATCACAAATAAATGATGACGTACCTAAAATTGTATTTATATCACATCATTACCAAATCTAATGCGAACGGAACCCAAAAATATTGCGATTTTGTAATCATGATTCCAATGCATTAGAATTTGAAATCATATGTTAAAACCCTTATAGGTCATTTCCCCAGTATGCCACATTCAATCACCATAATCATTCAGTTGTACTACCATAACCCGCCATTATTTGTTGTGTTTTTCAAGGTGTACCAGTCATTTTTACCTTTCTTTTACCCTGCGGCCACCATGCTACTATTATTTCCATCGTCAGTTTGGATTGCTGTTACTCTCCCCCTACCAACCAACTGTATCCATCATGTTGATCTCGTTCCTACAGCGATGGGTGGGTTTGCTGTGTGCCATGAGCTGAAGGATATGAAAAAGGTCCAAAATAATCGAGAAGTATGGTAGGTTTTTGAAAATGTAGGGTCGAATGTCTATCTCGACAGGTTGCAGGGGTTTAACGAAGCAATTGCGATTGAATTTGCACTCAATTTAGAGGAAGGGAGCTCTCGGGTCCGGGGGATAGAAATCCCTATTACAAAGGAAGCAATTACGGAGGTTAGTAGGCTACCCTAGCAAGGATAGAGATGGTTTTCATGAAGAACCTCCCTCCCAGATTTCCCCGAAGCACTTTTACATGCCGGGGAGAATGTTGTTTAGAAAGACTAGGGGTATGACTGGAATTCATTACCACACACATGGGGCGAGATAGCAGGTTTGGTAATAAGATACATAACCTGCAAGGGAAGGTATGCCACTATATTTAAAATATCATTTCAGAGTATTGGCTCACCTCAGGTTTCCACAGTCAGAAGTTTTCTCATTGAATATGCTTTTCTTCCTGTTAAAAAGTCTCCAGCTGATGGCACAATCTGCTCGACGTTCAAGACAAGTTGTGGCAGTCATTACCAACAATGGGCTGGTTCGGCTGTTAGTCATGCATACAATCAATCAATTTCAAATCTCGTGGGAAACATCTGGGATTCTATAGAGGAAAAGGTAGCAGCTACTATAGCTGCTAGAGAAGAAGAGAAGGAAGCGATGGAGGAAGAGCCTGGGGCAGAGGACGGATATGTAGACCAAGAAGAACTAGAAGAAATGGAGATGGGACCCGAGGGGCTGGAACAAAAAAGGAGCTTGAACTAGAGGATATTCGGGGCTATTCTACAAGAACCATCCTCAACTGCAGAACCAATGGAAGAAGAAGTGCTGCAACAAGGAGTCAATATAGAAAGGGTCACTAGCACCACGACTGAGGCTGTCCCACAAGAACCGACCTTGACTATGGAGCCAGTGGGACAAATCAGTAACACTATAACAAGAGAAGAGGTTCCACAATAGGCTGAGGTGGAAGAATTCATTAACGTTGTGGCCGAGGGTGTCCCACAAGAACCACCCTCGACTGTGGAACCAATGGAGGAAGATGAACTAGGATGAGAGGGGCTTGAAGCTGAAAGAACCGTGGGACCAAAAAAAGGAGAGGCTATAGGTATAATGGATGGAGTTTACATAATGATATAAGAGTCCATTTTATCAATTATGTGCTGGAAGAAATAGTGCCAGCATCATCTACTCAAGAATTGCTGGATACGGAGGGTGGTGTTACACAAGAACCAACATCAACCCGTCTGGCTCTCGAAACTGTAGAGGAATTAGATCTTGAGGCTGACACTACTCCACAAGAACTAATGTCAAATTTGGAATGAAGGACTACAAGGACAGGGGTATCAACCTAGATCAGAGATGTTACAGATAGAAGGAAAGAGCTTGAGGTCACATCTGAGGCCGAGATAGACTAGGTAGAAAAATTCGTTCAATTCCCCTCTTATTTCTCCATTTTGAGAGGGGCGAGGGTGTCTCACTCTCCCCGGCATGCAGAGGAGGACATTGGCATTCTACCCATTTTGAATTTTGATGGGCCGATCAAGGGACCAGCTGCCACAAGTCTGTTGGCCGCAGATTTCCAAAGAGACCTTTCCCATGCAACTAGAAGAGGGGAAGAGACAGGTGTTTCTAAAACAAGGGAACCTGGAGGGGAAATGTTGGATGAAACAACGATGTATACCTGTCAAGTGAGCCCACCATCTACCGAGATAGCTTCACAGTGGGTCAAGGTAGGGGTCAATGAGGAAACAATTGCACCCAAAGAAGAGGAACCAAGCAGATCATCCCCATCGATTAAACATGTGGATACTCCCTCGAGTAATCCACCACCTGTTGAACTGGCTGTAGTACCAAATGAGGTGGTAGTCAAACAAGAATGGACAGATTTGTATGAACAACGAATGTGGCCTGTTAAGTAGAAATATCAGTTGCAATTCAAGGAAACAATGCGGCTCAAAACAAAGGTCAAGAGGCTGAGAAGGTAGGTACACCAGTTAAAGAAACAGGTGAAGAAATATAAGTGGCGGGCTAAGAAGACCAAAGCCGTGATGGCCGAAGCAGAGACACAGGTAAACGAAGTGGACAACACCTCTTTTTCCACTCAGACAGACCCTATCATGTTGGGTTGTGTTATATTATTTCCACGTAGTTAACAGGGGGTTTGAAGGGCACCGGTAACCCCACTTTACAGGGTCCGGGGCAGCGCCCTAGAAAATTTTGTTTTTTGACCCTATGTTAGGTTGGGCAGACCCACTTATGGTTTTGTGCATGATTTTCGCACATGTTTTTTGGACGCGATGGTTTTCGGTCCATGGTATTCGACGCGATGGTTTTCAGTCCATGGTATTGGATGCTTCTGCGTGTATAAATATGTATTGTAACATTGAAAGGAATATAATGAAAAAAATCAAGATGGTAGTCCCAGTTTTGGCATCCAGGGGAAAATCTCTATGTATATGTGTTTTATGTGTTAAGATCTCGCATTGTTTATTTTTTGTGTTTTAGAATTCGTATGCAGGTAATTTCTGTATGGGGTTAAAACCTACATTTGGTATCGGAGCTGTTTTGGCTTCAAGGAGACGCCTTTGTTGCTGAGGGGTTTCGCTCGGGCCTATGGTAGACCCTGTTCAGTGGGAGATCTATGAGATCGATTCTAGTGGTGAAAGAATATGGAAAATAGTGGAAAGATAGAGATCGAGAAATTTAATGGTTAGAGTTTTGAGTTGTGGAAACTCAAGATCGAGGATCTGTTGGTGGATAAAGACCAGTGGATCGTACTAGATCTGGGTACTAAACCAACGGGAGTGTCTGATGAAGAATGGATGAAGTTGGATCAGAAGGCAAAGAGCACAATACGATTGTGTGTCTCAGATTGAGTATTTCTATATGTATCAGGAGAAGCTACAGTGAAGGCTTTGTGGGACAAGTTAGGGACTTTGTACCAATCTAAGTCTCTGGTGAATAAATTGTTCCTATGGAAAAAGCTATATAACCCGAGGATGAAAGATGGAGACTCGGTGACAGAGCATTTGAATTCATTTAATACTGTGGTAAGTCAATTAGCATCTGTTGATATTAAAATTTCAGATGAATATAAGTGCATCCGTTTGTTGTGTTCTCTACCAGATTCGTGGGATAGTCTAATTATTGCAATAGGTAGCAATGCAACTGCCTTGCATTTTGATGAAATAGTCTCATCCTTGCTGACGGAGAGATGAGACGGAAAAATATGGAGAGCCAAAATGGTGATGCCTTGTCTGTACGATGGCAGACCCAGAAAAGAAACAAAAATAAGTCATCGAGTGGGAGATCTAAATCTAAAGGGAGATCTAAATATCCAGGAAAACTTGTAAAGGTGGTGTGCTAGAAATGTGGAAAGGAAGGGCACTACAAAAGGGATTGCAAATCTAAAGCTCCTGACAAAGGAAAGGGATCTGACGAGGCTCCTTCTGTAGAGGCGAAAACCACCTCAGATGAAGGTGGGGATGTGTACTTGGCTTCTTCAAGTACACATGTAGATCATGAGGCATGGTTGATTGAATCAGGTGCATTCTTTCACTTCACTCCCCATAGAGAGTGGTTCTACGAGTATGAGAAATATGATGGTGGTGATGTATTCTTGGGGGATGACAGGAAGGCTAGAATAATTGGTTGCGGAAAAGTAAATTTGAAGTTGCAAGGTGGAAGGATTAGAACGCTTCCAGGTGTTCTACATATTCCTGCATGAGCCAGAAATCTAATTTTTGTTGCAAGCTGGATGATGTAGGTGTAAAAATAGTGTTCGAGAAGGATAGTGGTAAGATGGTTCGAGGAGAACTGGTATTGATGCGAGGAGTTCGGATTGGAACTTTGTACAAGCTGCAAGGTAGCACTGGTATTGATGGGTGCAATAGTTTTGTGGTTCCTGAAAGTGGAGCAGAAAATCTAGTGGTCTCTGGAGAGAAGACCTTGCTGTGGCATCAAAGGCATGGACATATTGGAGAAAAGGGCCTTCAGATACTTCATGGCAAAGGTATGGTAAAAGGTATGAGTAATATCTCTCTGAATTTTGATTTATGTGAAAATTGTGTAAATGGGAAGCAGAATCGGGTGAGTTTCCCCTTTGGTAGTAAGAGGGTGAAACAAAGATTAGAACTTGTGCATAGTGATGTGTTTGGACCTGTGAAGGTTCCATCACTGGGTAAGTCTATGTACTATGTATCATTTATAGATGACTTCTCAAGGAATACATGGATATATTTCCTTAAGAAGAAATTTGAAGTCTTTGACAGGTTTAAAGAATTTAAGGCTCTGGTGGAAAACCAGATAGAGAAGAAGATAAAGGTGTTGAGGACAGATAATGGTGGAGAGTTTTGCAATAAGGAATTTGAAGAATTCTGTAAGAAGTGCTGTATAGCATGGTAGAAGACTACTCCATATACACCTCAACAAAATGGAGTTTCAAAAAGAATGAATAAGACATTGATGGAAAGGGCAAGAAGCATGCTCAGTGGTGCCGGGTTAGTATAGGGGACATGAATTCTGGGCAGAGGTGGTGAATACTGCATGTTACCTGGTCAACAGGTCACCTTCATCAGCATTGGAGGATAAGACTCCACAGGAGGTATGGACTGGTAAGAAACCCTCTCTTTCACATCTAAGGGTATTTGGATGTGATGCACATGTACATGTTCCAAAGGAGAAACGAACCAAGTTGGATAGTAAATCTGAAAAGTGCATCTTTTTTGGGTATAAGGATGGTTTAAAGGGTTATAAGCTTTGCAACCCAGTCACACAGAAGGTTTTGTACAATCGCGATATGGTGTTCAGAGAGGTGAAAGATTTTATTAAACATGAAGTCCAATGAAAGGAACCTGAGAAGATAGAGTTTGAGCTAAAGGAGGAAGAATCAAACTCTACAGTAGAGGAGGAATCAGAAGATGAAGAGCCACAAACTTTGGCTGTGAGAAGATTAGTTCGAGAAAGATGGCAACCTGAAAGGTATAGTCCATCTACTTTCTGTTCAAATTTTTCTTTATCTATTACTGACGATGATCCCAACACTATGAAGGAAGCAATAGATTCAGAGGATGGAAAACTCTGGAAAGAGGCCATGGTTGATGAAATGGCATCTTTTCACAAAATAAGGCTTAGGATCTGGTGGAGTTGCTAGCTGGAAGGAAACCCATTGGTAGTAAATGGGTGTTCAAAAAGAAGACAAATGTAGAGGGAAAAGTGGAGAAATACAAAGCTCAGTTGGTAGCAAAAGGTTATTCCCAAGTGCCGGGAATTGATTTTGGTGATATTTTTTCTCCTGTTGCCAAGCTAACTTCTATTAGATTAATTTTATCTATTGTTGTTGCTTTTGATTTTGAGGTAGAACAGATAGATATGAAGATAACGTTTCTTCACAAGGATCTGGAAGAGGAAATCTACATGAAGCAACCTAAAGGCTTTGCAGCAAAGGGTAAGAAATATCTGGTATGCAAGTTAAAGAAGTCCCTGTATGGGTTAAAATAGTCACCAAGGATGTGGTATCAGAAATTTGATACATTTATATGGGGACTTGGCTTCATCATAAGCAAAGCAGATCAATGTGTGTATTTTAAATTAATTGGTGACCATGTTATTTATCTGGTCTTGTATGTGGATGATATGTTTCTAGTTGGAAATGACAAAGAAATTATCCAGGATTTGAAGACCCAATTGTCCTCCAAATTAGACATGAAAGATCTTGGTGCTGCAAACTATATTTTGGGCATGGAAATTAAAAGAGATCAGGCAAAGAGGAAGCTCTGGTTAAACCAAAGGAAGTATTTCAGGACAATACTGCGGAGGTTTAATATGTAGGATAGTAAATAGGTGAAGGTTCCTATTCCTATAGGTGTGAGGTTATCTGCTGAACAATGTTCCAAGACATAAGAAGAGGAAGAGGACATGTCCCCTGTTCCATATGCAAGTGCAGTCAGTAGCCTGCTGTATGCAATGGTCTGTACTAGACCAGACATTGCACATGCAGTGGGAGTATTGAGAAGGTTTATGTCAAAACCAGGAAAGGAGCATTAGACAACAGTGAAGTGGGTTTTCAGGTATTTGCGTGGCACTAGTAATTATGGTCTATGCTACCAAGGAAGACCAGGATTGGACAGAGTGTTGGATATTCATGGCTTTGTTGATGCAGACTGGGCTGGAGATTTGGATTAGAGAAGATCTACAAGTGGGTATCTGTTTAACCTATTTGAAGGTGCAGTCAGTTGGATGAGTAAGAAATAATCTGTAGTGGTACTATCAACTACAAAGGCAGAATACATGGCAGCCACTCATGTAAGCAAGGAATCATTTTGGTTGCAGAGATTGTGTTCAAGTATGGGGTTAGTACAGGAAGCTATAAGGATAGACTATGACCACAAAAGTGCAATTTTCTTGGCAAAGAACCCTGCATATCATTCAAAGACAAAGCACATTGATGTTTAGTATCACTTTGTGAGGGATATGATAGAAGACAAAAAGGTGTTTCTACTAAAGGTGGACACTTTGAAGAATACTACAGATGCATTGACAAAATCTATGAGCTCTGAGAAGTTCTCTTGGTGTAGAGAGACAATGGGCATTTCAGGGCTAGAAAAATGATTAAGCTCTCTTGTGGCCCCCTATGGAAAGAAAACAACAAGTGGGAGAATGTTGGGTTGTGTTATATTATTTTCATGTAGTTAACAAGGTGTTTGAAGGGTACCTGTAATCCCACTTTATGGGGTCCGGGGCAGCACCCCAGAAAATTTTGGTTTTTGACCCTATGTTAGGTTGGGTGGACCCCCCTATGGTTTTGTGCATGATTTTTGCACATGTTTTTTGGACGCGATGGTTCTCGGTCCATGGTATTGGATGTTTCGGCATGTATAAATATGTATTGTAACATTGAAAGGAATATAATGAAAAAAATCAAGTTGGTAGTCCTGGTTTTGGGATCCAGGGGAAAATCTCTGTGTATGTGTGTTTTATGTGTTATGATCTCACATTGTTTATTTTCTGTGTTTTAGAATTCGTATGCAGGTAATTTTTGTACGGGGTTAAAATAAAACCCTTTTGTTGTTCTATATTTTGCTGTGAGTAACACAACCCTAATCAGAGAGCTGGGCCCGCTCGTCTGGTTAGGTGCTGTGTGTTTTCCTGTTATGTGTGTTGTTCATTGCTGCATGTATTTCTTGATTGTTGTTACAGATTTCTTTAGATTACTATGAATTCCTTTTTAAGTTTTGCAGTTTAGCTTTTATCCTTGTTACATCATTGCTTTGATTTTGTAATCGTGAACCTTTGTTCAATGACAGATTGTAACCTTGCCCATGCGTATACCTTGCATGCTATCTTGAAAAGAATATGCACCTCGATTGATAAGTTAATGTAGGATAGGGGGTGAATAATTTGTTCATACCTAGACACCAATAGTTCCGCCTGGCTATAGCTGACTGACGTATCTACCACAAACTCGATGATAAACCCTCCTATAATTTGATCGAGCCAATGGTCCACAACACGTGCGATCTTATATCCTGATGCTTCTAGTATGCACACCTTACTATGGAGTCCACACAATAGGTTTTTCAAGCCTACACCTTCCTTGACTGTCTGCTAGCTTCGTGATCCACTCGTACAACTCAGAGGCGAAGGATGCAAAGAACATTTCGTGGATTTCCATATATAAGTAGTGCTTTAACCATTATTCCTTTGATACTTGCGGATTCCTATTTTCCTGCGTTGCGAACTCGTGAATCTTTCTGTCCAACCACCCTTCAATTTCTTTCTTTGTTAGATTCTAGTGACATGACATCAAACATCTCTTATGTAGATCCCAGTCCTGGAAACGAAACCATTTGTTGGCTTATTGGGGCCTGACCCAGGTTCGGAGGTGATTTAGCCAAACAAATCCCGGCACTACTGGCCCTTTTGGCAACAGTCCATGGAGCGCAGACTGAGGTTTCGCCCGAAGTAGTATGGGAGGGTGCTAGAACCAAGATTTTGCACCATGGAGATGTCTGATGAGTTCAAGAGGTCAACGGTTCGACCCTGCATGCACGTCAGAACGCGCACTTTCCCTTACCTTGCAGCCTGAGATGTTTCCTTCACGTAGCCCTACCTAGAGCTCGAATGTTGTTATTACCCAAGTCCTTACTAGTATTCCACTGTTAGTTGATTAACTTAGCCTATTTGTGTGCGTTAAGTTATACTTAGCAATATAAATCATTCATAGAGGTGCGTGCAATAAATAAATAGTATAATTGAAATTTATAACAAACATGCATTAACCCAAGAACAAATGCATAGAATTATGATACAACTTCTCTTTATTATTTTATTCTTCGGTTATAGACTTGACTCTGCCCTATGCACTCAGCTGTAGGGGTCCGCGCACTCAGCTGCGGACTACTAGGCCTCTGTGCAGTTAGCTGTAGAGCCTTCTCCTACCCTACGACCTAAAGACACACTTAGTCACTTAGACTCTATCTTCTCTTCTCGCTTCCTTCCTCCTGTTAGTTCTATTTTACACTTAGAGCCTCGCTTTATTTATACAATCCCATGGTCCGTGGACCATGGATAGGCCAACATTACATTACAAAACTAGGGCAGACAACCCTGTGACTCTATCACACATTTCACACTTTGCCTTGGGGGGATTCCATGCACAAAAACATCCTTAGCTTTATTGCTGGAAATATGTACTACAAATAACACACATCCTTTCCTGCGACCACACTTTGCCTACATAGATGTCACCATTCTAATTGATGTAGCCTTCTTCTTACCTTGCAAGATTCTTTGTTCTCCATTGTCATCTAAGCACTCAATAGCCTTGTCATAACAATCTAATTTGGTTCTTTGAAGATACAACTAATCCATACGCAACAACATGTTTTATGGTCCCAATCGAAGCAAATTCAAATGCATTGATGTAGGCATATTGTTAAGCTAAAATGCACAAGCTCTTACCTGATGGTGAACTCTTTTGTTTTTACCTGTAGCCAACTTCACTAACCAAGATTCTGCATATACTTATTTATTCAAAACACATTTATCCACTACGTCTGGATTAACATAACTATAATTAGATCTAGGGTCAATCAAAATAGAAATAACTTGATCACAAAGCTTACCGTCCATCTTGATAATAAATGGTTGGTGATCCGCCTGCATGTTATCTAATGATGCATAGATCCTAGGAATGCTCTGTCCAACATCCCCAACCGTCTGCACTTTCTGTGCACTATAGATATAAGGCCTACCACCCTGATACGACAACCAATCCTTCTTGAGATGCTCCTTGCCACATATCCAACAATGCAATTATCCCTTACCCTTGCCTTTATTCTACTACCCTCCAAGATGTGACCGATGTTCCTATCCAACTACATTAAACTTCTTGTAAGGAACCACTTTTTGAGGTCTTGTTCACTTTGGTGGCCACTTTCCCTTATCTTTGTATTTTCCTTTCCAACCTTGCCGAGACTCTGTCTTACAATTCGATTGCTCATAAAAGTGTTTCAAATTTATAATGGTTTTCTCCAACAATCTAGACTCCTTAAATTTGATCCTGTCTTTGAACACTACTAGAAACCCACTGATGAATCTTTGAATCTCCTCTTTCTCCTCCTTAATATAAGTTACATACCTCAACAACTCCAAGACTTTGTTAGTATAATCCTCGTCTGTCATAGATCCCATCTTAAATTCATAGAATTCCTTTTCCCTGTCATCATAATATCTACCAAATAAATTCTTCTTTTTGAAAAGTATTTCAAACTCTCTCCAAGACAACTCCTCTTCCCGAATTCCTATGAAATTCTTCACATCTTCCCACAAAACGTCTGCTTTACATTTAAGATTGAAGGTAGCTATCCTGGCTTTCATGATATCTGAATAATCATGTAATTTTAAGAACTTATTCATTCCAAGCAACCATGTTTCTGCATCTCGTAGCTTCTTCGTTTCTCCATCAAATGTAGGTGCCTTGGATTTCTTGAACTCATCTGAAAAATAGTCCCTATCACTCCTCCTCTAAGGATGATGGTGATGATGACCATGGTACCTATCTAAACTAGAACTAGAATAATGTCCATTTCCACTACCTCTCCTATCAGGGCATCCAAGAAAATTCCATCCCTGATGGTATCGTTCCTCTCTGACCTGTGTCCATCATGAGATCTGCTACCATAGGCTCCATTAGTCCCATCCTCTTATCATGACTGATCCTAAGCACTCCCTATCTATGAAAGTTTGAAAAGCTTTGAAGAATCATTAAATTGACCTCTATGTGTTTCTCTTGTGCCCTAGAAAGTCTCTCATGTGATTGAATTATCCTGTCATTATCCGCTTTGCAACTTCTTATCTTTTCCTTCAAACTTCTTAAAGTTTCTGCTATGCGAGGGGAGTACTCATCACCATGCTTCTCAACCAGATTTGAAAAATACATGCATAATCATAATCATAACAATATATAGACATCATCTCAATCATTAACCAATTACCATGCACGACAATACCAACTACATACCATGACCTCATGCATGAAAACCATGCCCATAACAATGTATACATAACAACATATAGACATCAACATGCATAACAAATTCATATAAAACTAACATGAATTCATAATAAACACATCCCAACAACAACTTCATCAACTTCTTGATTCGGATTTAAACAGGAAAGAAACAAATTACATATATAACCATAAATAGAAATATGCAGTAGAAACAACAATTCATTTCATAATATCAAATGCTGAAATATGCTTACAAAAAGAATGGAAATAAGACTAGCTCGAGTGCTGGTAGCTTATCTCTAAGAAGAAATGTGGTGGCTACATGCCTCTGAACTCTATTACAATGAGGCTTGAGGGCCTATTTATTGTTGAGAAACAATGGAAAACCATACACATCTAAAAACCTAACCCTAGGAGATGAAGCGCCAAATTCTGGGCCCCGTTTGGGTAAATTGGTACATCAACTTCTTGGGGTCGTAACTTTGGAATATGATCTCCGTTTGACACACACAATACATCATTAGAAAGATCTATCCGAAGAATACAACTTTCGAATGGACAACATCATATTATGGCTAATGTTGGCCCTCGTTTTCCCCAAAATACATTGCTTAGGGCCTCAAAACGGCTCCAGAAGTTTAGGCCCTGAAAAATTGCCAAAAATAGTAAATTGTGCTACAATTAAGGAAACTGAAAAACTAAAAGAGATAGTTGTGAGGGTCCAAGTGGGATAGAAGGGTAGCCACCAACATCCACCTGGATCATTCATCCTCCCTTAAGAAGCAATGTTCCCCATTATGTTGAGTGCCTCCATGAGATGGGGAAACTTCTGTTGAACTTGGTCCCTCACAAGTTGTTCTACAATCTTTGATGTGTTCAATATTGGTGGGAAGCATGGCTGGGGGCGATCCACATTGAACACTCAGTACAAGCTAAGGAATGGGGGAATGTTGTGCTCTAAAGCATTGTTTCCCACAACCTTGGTAATGTTGTAAGGACCATACCAGAGTTTTCTGAGCTTCCGATGGGCTCTTGTAAGGTGTTCTTTCTATAGATGAAACCAAATTTTGTCGCCCACCTGAAACTTGTGTGGCACTTGATGTTGATCAGGTCACTACTTGTACTTGGCATTTTCCACAATGGAGCAGTGATATATCGACCGATTGGGTAGAGGTGCTCCAGGAGTCAGACTGAACGAATGCTTGACCTGACAATGCAACAGTACCCCTATGGGTGAGGAGAGGATGACCTTGTATTCTTTCATGACAGTATCTCCCTGCGTTTTTTGCATGGAGGAACCCTTCTAGGGGACCATGGATGTGGCTGCAATCTTCCCCTTACTTTGAGACCAAATTAGAAAGAAAATGAATTTCCTACTTTCGGAGACGATCTTACTGCAATTTTTAGTAGAGATCAAAGAGATGGCGTAGGTGGGGTTATCTCCGCTATTTTGTATAATGAATTACCCAAAGAAATAATAATAGCAGAAGGCCTTGACTCATTCACAACATGTCTCTTTGACAAGTATGGTTGGCCTAATAATACATCACAAACATCAAGAGGTGCAACATCACGCAATACTTCATCTGTGAAGGGCTTGATTTTATAGGGAAAGCAACTTTGCTGGCAGACTTGGAGATCTTGTCCTTGGTGAAGCCACAAAATTCTGTACGGTTGCAGGTTTGGTATGGTCAATAGGCCTAGACACTTCATGACCTCTGCTGAAATGAGGTTCTTTTGGCTGCCATTGTCGGAAATGGATCGTAGCGGTGAACCCTTCACCCACATTTGTGAGTGGAAAATATGCTCCCCCTCCTCTACATATTTGGGCTCATTCTTTTGGATCTTAGTGGTGGAAATAATGGCATTAGGCTCCACATCAATAATTTTCTTCCCTTTTTAATTCCCCTTGTCGAGTTCTGACTCAGAGTTAGAATGTGATTTGATTCCGAAGCCTTCGGCTCAACCATCAGTGACTGCTTGGCTCGACACTCACTTGTGTTGTGAGTGGAGCTCTTATGAAACTCACACCACTTTCCTGTGTCCTTCTTTGGCTTCACAGTGTTGTTCTTTGCTTACGGATTTGTCAGGTTGTCATGGGCCACCCCGCCTTGGCTTTGTCCTTTGTTCCGGGGTTTGGGGGAACTTTTCCCCTGCTTCGGATTCGAAGATCCAAAGTCTCACTTCTGTTGTTTAAACTTCTGCTCGACCTTGATGGTGTATCAGTACGTTGTGCCGAGCGAGGAGATGTCTAGGAACTCCATCTCATCCTGGATGTACTTGCATAGGTAGTCATGGTTCTTGAGTACCAAATCTTTCTTAGAATACTTGATACCCAACTTCGTGTGAAGGGCATGAAAAACATTGGCAAACTCTGGCACATCTTGGTCCCTTCCTTGCTGGAGTGTTGTCCACTTTATGTATTTATCCTCATAGAACCCGATAGGGTAATAATGCTACTTGAGTGCAACCTAAAATGAATTCCAAGTGGGTGCCATTGAAAAAAGTGACGTCATACTTTCTTCCTTCTGCTCACAATAGGTTTCCCACTAGTCTTTGATGTGGGGGGTGACTTTGAGAAGAAGAAAAGTAATATTTTCTTGGTTAGGAAAATCATGAATAGAAAAATATCCTTCCAGTAGATTTAACCATTTATCTATGGTGTTGCATCTATTTAGTCCTCAAATATGGGAATATCAAAGTTTACTTGTATGTTGAAAGGAATGGAGCCTCCAGAGTGGCTTCTGGATGTGGATGCGCCGCTGGTGGGCAACTGTTGAAGGATTTGGGAAAATTTATCCATCATCGCGTTCCTTTGTTTCTCGAGGGCCTCCTCAAGCAATATTTTGATAGGATCTCCTACCCTCTCATATTTCTTTTCTCCCCCCATGGGCGACCGTCGGGGTTTGCGTGGCTAATCTTGCAATGGTTCAACCAAATTGAGCCCTAACTTCTTATATCCCGACCTCATTGGGGACATGCAAAGAGAAACAAAGAAAGAGTAGCTGATAACATTGATCTGAATTTAAATAGGAATGCAACAAATTATAGATATAACCATAAATACAAAGATGCAATAGAAACAACTCTTCATTTCATTAATATCAAATATTGAAATATGCTTACAAACATAATAGAAATAAGAGTAGCTCGGGCACTAGTAGCTTATCTCTAAGAAGATATGTGGTGGCTACATGCCTCTAAAATTTGTTACAATAAGGCTTGAATGCCTATTTATTGTTGAGAAAAAATGGAAAACCCTAAACATCCAAAAACCTAATGCTAGGAGATGAAGCGCCAAACTATGGGCCCCATTTGGGTAAATTGGTACATCAAATTCCCAGGGTTGTAACTTTGGCATATGATCTTTGTTTGACACACACAATACTTCGTTAGAAATATCTATCCAAGGAATAAAACTTCCGAATGGCCAAATTTGTGCAAATTCCCATTTTGGTCCCTATTTTCCCAAAAAAAAGTTGTTTATGACCTCAAAACGGCTCCAGAAGTTCAAGACCTGTAAAACTGCCAAAAATAGTAAATTGTGCTACAATTAAGGAAACTGAAAAATTGAAAGAGACAGTTGTGAGGGTCCAAGGGGGATAAGTGGGTGGCCAAAAAAATCCACCTAGATCATTCCTCCCCCCTTAGGAAGCAATGGTCCCCATTATGTTGAGTGCCTCCATGAGCTGGGGAAACTTCTGTTGAACTTGGTCCCTGGCAAGTTGTTCTGCAATATTTGATGTGTCTAGTAATGGTGGGAAGCATGGTTGAGGGTGGTCCACATTGAAAACTTGGTGCAACCCAAGGAATGGGTGAATTTTGTGCTCCAAAGAATTGTTTCCCACAACCTTGGTAATGTTGTAAGGACCATATCAGAGTGGTTTGAGCTTTCGATGGGCTCTTGCAAGGTGTTATTTCTGCATATGCAACCAGACTTTGTCACCCACCTGAAACTTGCATGGCACTCGATGGTGATCAGGTTGCTGCTTATACGTGGCATTTTACATAATGGAACGGTGATATATCGTTATATTGGGTAGAGGTGCTCTGGGAGTTAGATCAAAGGAATGCTTGACCTGACAGTGCATTAGTACCCTTGTGGGTGAGGAGAAGATTTCCTTGTATTCTCTCATGACCGCATCCCCCTGCTTCTGCTGTGTGGAGGAACCCTTCCTAGGGGCCATGGATGTGGCTACAATATTCCCCTTACTTTGAGATTGAACTCGAAAGAAAATGAATTACCTAGTCTGGGAGATGATCTTTCTGCATTTCTTGACAGATATCAAAGAGGTGGTGGTAGGTGGGGCTACCTCCAGTATCCTGTATAATGAATTACCCAAAGAAATAATAACAACAGGAGGCCTTGACTCATACACAACATGTCACTTCCATAAGTATGGTTGGCTTTATATTACATAACAAACATCAAGAGGTGAAACATCACACAATACCTCATCTGTGAAGGGCTTGATGCTATAGGGAAGGTGACACTACTGGTGACTTAGAGATCTCGTCCTTCATGATGCCACCTGATGATGTACAGTTGGCAGTGTGGTATGGTCAGTAGGCCCTAATGCTTCATGATCTTTGCTGAAATGAGGATCTTTTGGCTGCCATTGTCGATAATGAATTGCAGTGGCGAGCTGGTGAGCACAAGTATTGCAGCAATAGTGCTGCAACTCCTGGGGCTTCCTACTTTATTTTTATCAACTCAGTAGTTCGTAACAAACTTGGAAGCGACGGTGTTGTATGCACAAGTACTAGTTATTACTGTAAGCTATTACTTGGTCAACTGGTGCAAGATCACTAGGACCTCAAGCCAACTTCTAGGATTTTCAGAAGAAGATTTATGTGTGATGAAAGAGAGGAAAGCTCATTCTACAGAGGCTACCCTACTTGCAGAAAGGAAAAGAAGACTAAAATGTAAAGTAACCCTAGCAAACCCTAATTAACCAACTAACCCTTCTTTTGTAGAAAGAGAGATGAAATACCATAAAATGAATGCCATTACCTACTTAGGAAGTAAACAACATCTATTCAAGCTATTTCTAGAAGGAAATGAGAGAAAAACATCTTTTTGGGTTTTTATGTATTTTATGTGAAATTGTCATGCATTTAATTTAATTGTTTGTGGATGTGGTAGCGATCAGGTGGCAATGGAGGGTGGATTTGGAGTTTTCAGAGGTGGAGGAATGTGTGGAGGGGTCCTAGGAGGCCTCTGGTAACCTTCTAGAGGCTTTCCCTGCAATCGAACTTCAAAAAGTCACCTACAGGAAATTCTACAGGAGGATGTAGGGGATTTACAGGAGGATCTACAGGAGGATGCCGAGGGTCGTTTTAGAGGTTTTAAAGGTGGAAAAGTGGTGGGAAAGGATAGCTGAATACTAGAAGGATGTGTTAAGGTGTTCAAGGTTCATCAAGAAGGATTAGGAAAGAGAATGATGGTTGGATTTGTTCAAGAGATGAGAGGAAAGTTTATGAGAAAAATGCAACAAATTAGGGTAGATTTATGAGGTCCTGTGAATGACCTGTGGAGCATGTAGCAAAAGAGATGGTGATGGCTGATTTATTGACTTGTTATGAACAGAGATATACTACAAAAGAGCTGCAAATCAAACACTAAAACTTAGCAAGAAAAGAAACTAGCTGCACCAAAAAAACATAACTGTACCTCATATTACCCTAAATTCTAATCTAGGAAAATAAAATGCTGAACAATGCTACATGGAAAGGAAAGCATGAATGGATATGTATCGCAAAAATAGAAATGAGTATGGAAAAATGGATCTTAAGCAAAGCATTAACCTCTGAATTAAAGTATAACACCATAAATTGCATGGAGAAGGCAAAACTGTGTTTTTGGTGGCAGCAAGAGGGTCTTGACCTCAACTCATGGTCCCAAAGGGAGGAAAGGAGGTCAAGGCTCTATTGATGGCCATTTTGTATCTTTCTCTTACCACTATTTAACCTACTTTAGCAAACTGAAATGGAAACAGCTATGTAAATCACTAAAAAGCAACCTATTCTACTAAGGAAGAAATCTATCTAACAACAACTAATTCATGATCTGCAAAAAGACATATAAATACAAAAAAAGAGGTGTTGGGTAGCTTGGGTTAGGCCCTAACCCAAGAGCTTTAGCCCTCTGAAAGAACTCAGTGCTGGCTCAGAAAATATTTCATCTTCATTATCAAAATAATAGTCACATTACATAAAATTGTCCACAAAAGTAAGCACGAAATGAGCTGAGCAAAAGCTGCAACAAAAGTGTGAAAATTTGACTAACATCCAACGACCTAATGAGGCCCTAGGCCTCTCTACTTATACAACTAGAGCTTCCAACAACTCCCTTAAAATTAGGGAGGCTCGGCTCCCAGGACTTGAGATAGAAAACATTTAACCTTCACTTGCTCGACTGCCTCTTTGATGCATTGATGTGGTTGCTTATGCTTTGAGCTTTTTGAAGGAGGATTCGAGGTAGGGAGTCATAAATGAGGGGGAAAACCGCCTATAAATCCTCTCCCTTGTTTTCCTCAAATATTAGCTACCAAATGCCCATTAAACCTTTGACTTTTTTTCAAAATTGACCAAAAGGTTGCATAAAGCACACATTAGACTTCCTGGCATAATGACTAACCCAACTCACTCTATTATCATAAATATAATAAAAAACATGCAATAAACTAATGATAATGGTGGATTAAGCTAAGTTAAGAGGCAAAATGAGCCCATATAATTACCCATCTATGGGGCTCATCATCACCCCCTATTGAATGTGTTTCTTATCCTCTGAGCAACTAGTCTATCTCCTGATCTTTGATGGCCCTGATGGTCTCACTGAAATCCCATGCTTATGATGTGAGAAACTCTTTCTTATCATGGAATCCTACCTTTCTGTCCACCTCTTCCCACTGTTGTTGTTCTTCTTCCTCTTTTACACCTTCCAATAGGCCTAGTAGTAGCGGAGTACTCAATTTGAGGCCAAGCCAATTGGTCTTAAAGCTCTGCATAGAGCGCTTGTATAGTGGCACTCTCCTTAATGCTTCTTTCATCCTTGTTGGGGAGTGATACTTCCTGATTTGCAGACTGTGTGGGACAATGTTCCACCTCCTCATACAAGCATGAATACAGTCTTCCCCAAGTAATCTTTCCATGTCTTCAAAATGTGCAATGGCCTGGGCCTACTCATTGATATACTTAGGGGCACTTTTAGGATTATTTGCACGCAGTTGGTGGAAACTGATGAGAGCCACGGGGTCTGCTGGCTCAGCTTGGAGCATTAAGGGTTCATTTTTCTCTTTTTCCATCAACTTTTTGATTTTTTTTGCCCTTTTCTCCTCATGATTCATCCATGATTACATGGCCATTAGTTGCAAGTTCCCTAGCATAGCATTGGGATCCCATAGGTTCATATCAGTGACAACTAAGTTATGCAAATAAAAATCTGCTATCTTTGCCTTGTCTTCTGCTGAAATTTGGTCACATAGGTCTGTAAGCTATGTATAGTCCTGAAAAGGCATGGTGCCTCTCTATGCCAAGATCTTGACCTAAAATTGTAGCCACTGGTCTTTGAGGTATACTCCATGTGATTTTTCTGGTTGCCTACATTGTAGTTCCTCCATAGACTAGCTGGCCATGCATGCCAATTGTGTGTCCTTTTCTTGCAGCTGTTTTCTTAACATTTCATTTTCTGCTTCTAAGTGAGATATTCTGATTGCTTCTGTATGTCTTACAGTGCTCAATTCCTTACCCATTTCTCTTAGTTTGTTCTCCATGTGGCCAATGTCCTCCACCCCTTTGGACTTGGCGATCTGCATCCATCTATGGCTCCTTACTCTTTCTTTTTCTAGTTCAAAGAAAAGTGGGACTGCATATTTCTGTGGAATAACTTTTCCCCCTTCAAGAATGTTGTAATAAGAACCTAAACTAGGTTGCGGGTCAGGTTCTTGTGTCTCTACTGTTTCATCCTTCCCTTGGTCTACTCTTCTACCCTTTTCTCAAGTTTCTCAGTCTCCTGTAGCTTTGTTAGGGTCTCTTGTAGAGCAGTTTGTGCCTCCTGTAGGACTATTTTTTAGTCTTGTAGTTTTATTCTTTCCTTCCAAGTGGAAGATCTAGGAATTCTTCTTTCATAAGTAATGGGGGTTTTGGATGGAGATTCTTCCCTTTTGACACTAGGGGAATCTTCAATTATGATAGGCTCTTTTGAGGATGGTTGTGGCTTCCCTATTTTTATTTTTGTGCTTTTTTGAGCCCTGAAATACATTGATGGTTGCCTTTTCCTCTTTTGTTTGGGTTTAACTGGGGTGCTAAGGGAAACAAGAATAGTTGTTTCTTCCCTTCCTAGTGTCTCAGGAGACACTTCTATCTTCTTTTCCCCTTTTTCCTCTTCTTTTGTCTTTTATGCCTCTGCTAGCTTTATTTCCTCTAGCTCTATTTTGGTTTCCTTCTCATCTTGTTTAGTTTCTGCCTGCTCTGCTTTAGTATTTTTCTTCTCTGGTTTAGTCTTTTTCTTTTCTGTTTTAGTCTTTTTCTCTTCTGTCCTAGGTTCCTTCTTCTCTGCTTTGGTCTTTTTCTTCTCTGTTTTAGTCTATTTCTTCCCTATTTTAGGTTCTTCCTTCTCTGTTTTGGTTTCCTCCTCATCTTCCCCTTTTTGTTCTTCCCCCTCACTTTAAGAAAGACTGAGGTCATATCTGAGGCCTTTTATATCATCTTCTCCTCTCATATTTCTGAAGATCTAACAAGCTATGGGGATTGTGGAGGTGTGGAGGGCTTATTCCACCAACAGTTTAATTATTCCATGATGAGCCAATTGATCTATACCTCCCGCCTTCAATTTAATGTTGGAGTCTATAAGGGACTGTAGGAGAAAATAGGGAATGCTGAGTTTTTGGGGTGTGGTAATATCCATGCCATATCTCAGCTCATGCAGAAGTCTGAAATGGTAACCATCAACTATGCTATAACTTCCTTCACAGGAAATGTACTTGATAATTTGGTAACTGACCTCATCCCAAGGGTAAGGTATGCTTGTTCTTCTGATGCCATTTTTGTCCTCTACAAGATGCTCATTTGGTTGGAAGAAGGCTTTCTTGGCAACTTGACCCAATGGCTTTTCATCTTTGCTCCGGGGTAGTCCAAGTGGAAAACTAGTAACCCTACTGATAAATTTTGGGGTGATTTCCATGGTGATACCTATGAAAGTAATAGTGGCACGGGTCTTTGAGTGGGGTGCCAAGGAAAGGTCAAACTCCTGAGTCACTTCTTCACCATACCCTCTAAATTTTTCGGAAAATGGCATCCAATTGGCTCTGGAAAAAATGGCTACTGCCTCAAGATGTTCATGGAACCTGACTGAATTTATGGGTTTCTTCCTCATGAATCCCCCTGTCATTAGTTTATAATCTTTTGGAACACCCCAGGTGGAGAAGGAGACAACAATTTTTGCAAAAACAGGAAACAGAGAAAAACCTGTGTTTTTTTTTAAGAAACAGGTAGAATTTTTAATGCAATTCCTCTTCGTTTAAGGCTTAATTCGTCCTTAAAATTGCATCACTCCTTGCAAATATGGATATCCAGGGTGGGTTTGTACAGAGCCTACCTATTCAAGTTCAAATTTGAGTGAAAACCTTGTGTTTTCTCTTGTAAAACTGCTTAATGCCCCTCCTGTAGAAATGGATGAAGGTTCTCCTATAAAACCTATTACTGCTCCTGTAGAACCCGATAATGCTCCTGTAGAACCCCGATAGGAGGAGGAGGATTGAAAATGATAGAGAATGATAGTTTCGAGGCTATGGAGGTGGTATGGAGCTTGCTACAGCCGCGAGGATGACGATAAAATGGAAACAAAGGTGGTGAATAAGTTGGAGGAGGAGTACTTATGTTTACTCGAGATATTTCTGGCGATGATGTGAGGTGGAAAAGAGGGTATGTTGCCATTATTCGGACTATTGGTCCCCACTACTGTGTCATCATGACTCCTCATGACTTCTGGCCACAATCACTTCCCATCATTTGCATCGGAGTTTATACACCTGCCACTACCTGTCTTTCTGGATTGTTTGTGAGTTGACTAGGCACACATGTGTGGGATCTCTGGATGAGTGCAGTTGAACTGGATGAGGGTGGCTAGTTAAATGGCCACCTTTCTGGTTTAACCCTAACCATCTCATTCATTCATTCAATTTTTGAATTATACAGATGTAATAGAGGAGAGGGTTAGACGCTTACCTGCAAGTCGAATGTTCATGCTATGGTGTTGTGTAGTTCTATTGCAGCTGCATGCTCAGATTTCAGTGCTGCATGCCTATATCCCTTCTGCTATATGCTCTTTGCTTCTTGATATGTGGCTTGTTTGTTTTGTACTGGTGCCCTTTAGCTGAATCTCGCTTCGGACATCCTCTGCATTCCTGTGGTTACACCTATTTTGCTACTAGATCTTGATTTTAAGGGGATTAGCTGCTACAGGAAATCCTACAGGAGCTCCTGTAGCTGCTTCTCCCTCTAAAATTTTTAGCTGATTCTTGTGCTGGTAGCTGTGAGGATGCTATTGAAGATCCTGATGGAAATGGAGAGGGATTTGGTAAGTTGTAGGTGAGTTGTGGAGGTGTTGTTCTTTTTATTTCCTTATATTTTTTTAAAACTGGTTTCTGTATTTTTGCTGCAGGAAGGAAAGAAATCAATGGAAATGAGGTGGTGTAGGTGTGGGATGGAGCGTTAGGATGGTGAATAGCTATAGGATGGCCTACATTCTCTTTAGGAAAATCCCCAACTCCTCAAACTGTTTTTAAAAGCTATTTCGGGCTCTCTGCGATTTCTATAGGAGCCTCCTGTAGAACACACAGGAAGTGAACTGACTGCCTTGATCTGTAACTAGTTCTCTTGGATACACGAAATTATAGAATATGTTCTCTCTTAAAAACTCAGATACTTTTTCTTCTGTTGATGCCTTGATTGCTTTTGTCTCTGCTCATTTTGTCAGGTAATCAGTGCACACAATGATATAATGCCTTTGTTTTGAAGGAGGGTTGATAGGACCCACAAAGTCCATGCCCCACTTCTCAAATGGCTCAAAAGTCATTTGAGGTTGCATGGGAATCTCCTCCTTTGGAGTAGGTTCCCCCATCCTTTGGCACCGATCACATTGGCTGATATATCTCTTCACATCTTGATGAAGAGTGGGCCAATAATAACCTGCTTGCATAATTTTGAAGGTAGTCCTCTTTGCTGCAAAATGGCCTCCACAAGGCCCGTCATGATAGGTCAGGAGAATGTCAAAAACTTCCTCCTCCCTGACACATATTCTCAAGATCTTATCTGGGCCAAGTTTGAAGAGATTGCCCCCAATCCAAGTGAAAGGAGCACTTTTCCTCACGATGTTTCTCTTCTCTTTCAAGGACAGGTGTGGTGGGAACTGTGCTGAAACCAAGTAATTTGCTATATTAGCAAACCATGGAGAGATTACTGAGATAGAAAATAGGTGTTCATCTAGCATTTGATCATCCACCAATCCTTCCTCACCTACAGGCAGATTTACTCTAGACAAAAAGTCAGCAACAACATTCTCCTTACTAGGCTTATCAACAATGGTTAAATCAAATTGCTGCAATAAAAGAAACAATCTAATAATGCGAGCATTTACATCTGGTTTGTTCATTAAATACCTAATTGTGGCATGATTAGTGTGTACAAAGGTTTGATAGCCTATGATGTAATGTCTGAATTTATTTAAGGAATGTACTACAACTAGGAGTTCCTTCTCCGTGACCGTGTAGTTTAACTCTGCCTTGGACAAATTTTTACTTATAAAGTATATGGCATAACGTAACTTTTCATCAATCTGCCCCAAGGATGCTCCTATTGCTTTGTTTGAGGCATCAGTGTGAATGTGGAAAGGTAGGGCCTTGTTTGGGCCTCTCAAAGTTGGGCAAGTCACAAGTTTGCTTTTCAAGGTATCTAGGGCTTCTTGACAGGTTTCAGTCCATATGAACTTGACATCTTTTCCCAAAAGACCAAACAATGGAGAGGATAACTTACTGAAATATTTAATGGATCTTTTGTAATATCCTGCCAAACCTAGGAAACTTTGTGTTGGCATTATGATGCATGTGTTGTACTTGATGGCAACCCACTTGTAGAAGAACAACTCACTTATATATAACTAGATGAATCTACAAAAGAGATATCAGATGTGACAGAATACATGGGATGCAGGACAACTCAAAGGAAGTAGTTCAGATGTAATGAACAATGAAAACTCATTAAGATGATAGTTCTCAATATGACAAGTTAGCTTTGCCATCAAGTTCAAAGGGGAAGATTGTTGGCATTATGATACAAGTTTTGTCCTTTGATGGCAATTCACACAGATGATAGATCATAGTGCAACATGTTAGTAGCAAAGAATTGATGATCTGACTACAAAGAATGAAGAAAGAAAAGTATATACAAAGGTTCACTATATACCAAGTCGTGTACACACGCAGGTTCACTATATAGCAAGTCGCGTATATACGCAGGTTCGCTATATACCAAGTAGTGTATACATGCAGGTTCACTATATACAAAGGCGCGTATACACGTGGGATTGCTGATCAAAAGTCGCGTATGCGTATGCACGCACTTTCATGCACGGAAAAGCACGTACATGTGGGAAAGCTTATTTTTGGGCCCATGGTATCTAGACCTATGGTTTTGGACCTTGGTATTGTGTTCAAAGTGTTGGACCCAGGTATTGGGTCCCTAGTATTGGTTCTAAATGGTTTTGGACCATGGTATTGAGTAAGGCCTAAGACTATAAAAGGAGAAGAAGATCATTAGGCAAAGGCAATTGAGAAAATCTTGAATATCTGATGAAGTATGAGATCTAGTATGCAAGTTATGGATTCATGATACCTTGCTTGATCTAAGCTAAGGAGGAATCTTAGCGGTTGATGGAGAACGCGATCTAAGGATAGATTGGGATCAAATGGCTTGGAATGAATTATCTCTATACGGTTTGATCTTGTTAAGTCTAAATCTGTATACTGATGCATGTAATATTCTGTAAATATTATGATCTGGGTATAACTCAAGTTTGGAATAACTGCAAATCATGAATGAATATTTACAGATGTATACGCTGGCTGACTATGATAAAAGTGCGTACATATGTAGGTTAGATACATCTAAATAGCGTATACCAAATAAACTATGATGTTTGAAGTTACAGGTGGTCTTGGTTGATGATGGAAAGTCTGAGTTCTGGTGACTGTTTACTGGTGTCAGTATTTTGCATATTCAGATTGGTTGATTATGTTTAGCTTCAGTGTTGATGGATGAAGATCTGTAACGGATCAGGATTATAATGACTTATCTTTATGTGATCTGATGGACTAGATTTTGTTGCTAACATATGTATTATCCTTGTATATGTAATGATCTGGGTATATCTGAAGTCAGGAAGTGCAGCGAAGTTAAAAGTAAGTAATTGATGACATATACGCTTGTTCACTTTGGTTTGGCTCTTCCAAGTAGTGTATGCACTCTGATGCATGATTTTTGATGATACAGTTTGATCTGAACATTGTTGTAGAGTTCTGTGTTCTACTCTGTGTTCTAGTGGCTGTAGTTTGTTGACAGGGTTTCAGTGATTTAGTATTGGGTGATTCAGAGATTGATGATGTTAGTGTTGATTGATTGTGTGTTTCAATGATATTGATGAGTCTAGTATGAAAATTGGATGAAATGTGGCCTTCAGATTATGGTGTTGTGCTTCAGGAGTATCCAGTCTGAAAATTTATGAAACGTGGTACCTGGAGGAAGAAAGAGAAGGTTGTTGTCTTCTGTAGGTCGGCTCCTACGTACTAGTACATTAGCTAGTACAAGAGCTAAGGGAGTGGTAGCTCCCTTCCAGTAGCAGCTAGAAAACAAGTAAAGGTTGGAGCATTTCAGTAGGCTGGCACCTACGTACTAGTAAATGGATCGCTTAGTACAAGAACTAAGGGGGTTGTAGCTCCCTTCCAGGAGAGTCTGGAGAACGAGAGAAGGTTGTAGCCTTTTGTAGGTAGAAGCCCGCATACTGGTATAAGACTGAACCAGTACAGAACCATTGTAAAAAGAAGTTTCTTATTAAAAAGAAGATTGAGACGACTTGTAGCAAGTGGTTTTCACCCACATTGGGTTTCCACCTTACATCATGGTGTTCATGTGTGCTTCTTGTGTGTCATGATTTGTTTTGTTTTACTACACCTATTTATTGTTCATATGGTTAATAAAGTTTTGATGCACTAACTAAAGATCAACATTTAATGGATTAACTGAATCATAAGTTTATTGGATATACGCTAGTTGCATTAGACATAGTTGTGTGTACACGCAGGTTCCCTTAACTGAAGTAGCGTATATGAATCTGAGTATGGAAATGAAAATGTTCTATTGACTTGATAATACTGATTCACCCCCTCCTCAGTATTATTTCCAACAATTGGTACCATAGCGGGTCCTTTGGTAGAAGCTTGATCGCTTGAAGGAGATCCGTAGAACAATGGGAAAGAAGCTTAAGAAGAAGGCGCCTAAGAAGAAGAAGATATCTCAGAAGAACTATGACAGTGGAGAATCAATTGGGGAATATGTGGAAGAAGCACTTTAGATTGAGAATCACTTTAGAATGAAGATGAACAAGCAAAAGAACTATCAGGTATGAATTTTTTATCCTCTGGTGATACATTTATCCATCCATTTGAAGATGATGAAAGTGATAGCGAAACAACTAAATTTGCTCTTATGGGTGAGAAAGAAAGATATCAAATAGAGGTAGAATTTAAAAGGCTTACAGTCAAAATTAGAGATCAACAAGATCTATTGAACAAAAGGGAATGTGCCTTCAAAGAAGAAGCTACCAAACTAAAAGTTGAAATAGAGGAAGGAAACAAGGTAAGGAATTTATTCAAGGACAAGGAAAATCAATGTCAAAAGTTACAGGATGAAGTGACATCATTAAGAAATGAAGTTAATGAAAGGAGTACAACAATCAAGAAACTCAATGATAGATCTAGTTACTATGAAAGTCTTGAAGCTACAATCCTCTCTCTAAAAGAAGATCTTGAAGAATCAAATAAGCAGAATAAAGAACTACTCCAAGCTCTTGAAAAACAAGAAAATGAAGTTCTTGAACTAAGACATCATTTGGAAGAAGGAAGAAAAGTTGAAGAAAACATGAAGAAACAGTATCATGAAAACGAGGAGCAACATCAGGTTGAGGTAAATATTCTAAAAGATAACTTAGAAGAAAAGGATAAGCTCTTACGATTTCAAGATAGTACTAAGATCTTGGATGATATTCTTAGTAGTCAAAGGTATCCTACTATCAAAATTGGCCTTGGTTTTTATGAATCTATTGAAGATGAATTTAGCTCACAAGGAAAGGCAAGGAACTCTAATGAGAAATCTAAAATAATCAACAAGGAGATGAGAGGACAACCCCATCAACAGTCAAGGAAAGAAAATCTTCAAAGAAAATCTTTTACTCCTCTAATGAATAATGTTGAATGTTATGTATGTTATAATCTTGGACATGTTGCAGCCAGATGCAGAAGAATAATGGTTCAAGACCATCACATAGAAAGATAATCATGTTCTAGGTACTTTAAGGGATATTGCTTTTCTTGCAATATGTTTGGTTATAGAGCTCTTGATTGCTATAGAAGGAATATGAAACATGTAAGATGTTATGCGTGTAACAAGCTTGGACATACAACAAAGGAATGTAGGAACAAAGTACGGGCACCATACCAAAAGGAGAAAACATCATCACACATGAAGATATGGAAGAAGAAGGAAGCACAGTCAGAAAGATGTGGCACAACATAATATACATACATAACAGACTCAGAGGGAGTTGAAAGTGTAAAACTTCAGTGTCCTAAATCTCATACGCAAGTTTCATAAATGGAAGTTGCATATATACACGAGTTAGTTACTACATAGTCGCGTATATGTTAGTTTGAAGAAAAGCAGTAGGGACAGGCTCAGGAAAAAGGGTCTGATATGATTCAGTTCATTATTTACTCTGTTTGATAATGGTTACAATCTGCTGATGATGTGTGGAAATGTCTTGATACTTGTAATATGTTTAGAAGTGTTTTGATCTTAACTTGATGATGATGATGCCTTGATACTTCTTGCTGATATATGCATGATCAGATCTGACAGTAAACAAGATGGCACAGGTTTAGGGGGAGCATATGCTTTTAAGAATGCATTGTTGGAATTATGGTTGGTAGTCCTTGGTGATGATACTTACATGGCTAAATGATATATATTGCTATGATATGGTTATGAGTTGTCCATGACAAATCTCATATGATTCTTGGGGTTACATAGTTTATGTTCAGATAAGATTTGTGGTTGATTCTTTGATGATGCATATATGGTGCTTACATGGTGATATTCATAAGGATAAGAAGAAGTACAAAGCTTGAATACACACCTTCATTACTTGATGATGAGTCACTCTTATGCTGCTGTAGTCATATGCATAAAGATCATATAATACAGTTATGATATGGATGAGGATTGTTGTTGTTGATGATATCAAGAAGTCTTGAGAAATGATCTTGAGCTCAAGATACATAGTGATGGATACATGAATGATTACTCAAAGTTGCATTGTTGGGGACATGATGATGATGATTTCTTACCTATATGATGATAGGTTGATACTTACATATGTTGATTAATGCAGATGTTCCCAAGTGATGATACTTGGATCATGTAGATCTTGATGTTGATGAGATGGCTATGGTGTTTTTCACATATGATATAATGTGAATGATTTTGTATGTCATATGTAGAATTTTGTTCAAAAGGATGAGTTGATGTAGACATACCTTGTTATAGGTTGATGACTTATACACTAATGAACATATACAGGTTGCTAGTCTAGATGTTGTTGTCAGATGATTATGGAGCAGATCATACATTGTGTATGATAGTTGCTGATGACTATCATGATCTTATTTAGATGTTTGGTCTTTGTTATATATGTCATGTAAAGTTCATATCAAGATTCATGATGTAATAGTTTGTCTCTATCTATTGTAGTCATTTGATGAATCCCTTTTGGTCATATGATGTAATTTGTATCCCCACTATGCATGGGAAGGATGATGTAATATTTCAGTCATGTACAAACATTTGGTATTTGGTGTATCCCCACTTGGTTGGGTGGATGAGTCAATATTGGTATATCCCCACTAGATTGTGAGATGGATGTATGTATGAGATAATAGGAAGGTCATTTATGATAGAGTCATGTTCTTCTTGTAGAACATCTTTTTGCAGACCTTGCTTACAATCAGGGGGAGCATGAATAGCACACTTCAACAAAGCAGAGATTTCAACATGTACTTAGGGGGAGAATGGACAGATTGGTACACCTTGGCATATACAAAGGGGGAGCTCATTTAGAGATTTTAGTAGGTACTCAGGGGGAGTATGGACAACGGAATGTTTATCAAGGAAAGAGAATATCTTGGTCTGCCCTTTGCCCTTGATGTCAAAGGGGGAGAGTGATTTGGTGTTGTTGCCATCAAGTCCAAAGGGGGAGATTGTTGGCATTATGATGCATGTGTTGTACTTGATGTCAACCCACTCGTAGAAGAACAACTCACTTATATATAACTAGATGAATCTACAAAAGAGATATCAGATGTGACATAATACATGGGATGCAGGACAACTCAAAGGAATCAGTTCATATGTAATGAACAATGACAACTCATTTTTTGGAAATAATACTGAGAGGGGGGGGGGTGAATCAATATTATCAAGTCAATAGAGCTTTTTCATTTCCATACTCAGATTCATATATGCTACTTTAGTTAAGGGAACGTGCGTGTACACGCAACTGTGTCTAATGCAACTAGTGTATATCCAGTAAACTTATGATTCAGTTAATCCATTAAATGTTGATCTTTAGTTAGTGCATCATAACTTTATTAACCATATGAATAGTAAATAGGTGTAGTAAAACAGAACAGATCATCACACTCAAGAAGCACACATGAACACCATGATGTAAGGTGGAAACCCAATGTGGGTGAAAACCACCTACTGCAAGTCATCTCAATCTTATTTTTAATAAGAAAATTCTTTTTACAATGGTTCTGTATTGGTGCAGTCTTATACCAGTACACAGGCTTCTACCTGCAGAAGACTAAAACCTTCTCTCGTTCTCCAGACTCTCCTGGAAGGGAGCTACAACCCCCTTAGCTCTTGTATTAGCCGATCCATTTACTAGTACGTAGATGCTGGCTTACTGAAATGCTCCAACCTTTACTCGATTTCTAGTTGCTACTGGAAGGGAGCTACCACCTGCTTAGCTCTTGTACTAGCTGATGTACTAGTACATAGGTGCTAACCTACAGAAGGCAACAACCTTCTCTTTCTTCCTCCAGGTACCACGTTTCATAAATTTTCAGACTGGATATTTCTGAAGCACAACACCATAATCTGAAGGCCACATTTCATCCATTTTTCATATTGGACCCATCAATACCATTGAAACACACAATCAATCAACACTAACATCAACAATCTCTGAATCACCCAATACTGAATCACTGAAACCCTGTCAACAAACTACAGTCACCAAAACACAGAGTAGAACACAGAACTCTGCAACAATGTTTAGATCTAACTGCATCATCAAAAATCATGCATCAGAGTGCATACGCTACTTGGAAGAGCTGAAGAAACGCGTATATGAAACTTCACCCAAGTGAACAAGTGTATATGTCATCAATTACTTACTTTTAACTTCGCTGCACTTCCTGACTTTAGACATACCCAGATCATTACATATACAAGGATAATACATATGTTAGCAACCAGATTGTTAGGCCCCTATACTACTAGTGTAACCCCTTATTGTTATTAGTACAACCCACTTATTATATTGATGTACCCATGTAGTGCCCATATTGTTACTATTGTGCCCCATAGAAGCCACTATTATTATTATTGTGCCCTTGCATTATTATTGTTATGTCGGCTCTGGTTATGTTATGAGCCCTTAGACTCCTATATATAGAAAGGAGGTCTTTTCATTTGTATCATCGAAGAATTGTTCATTTATGTAATGTAAAGGAGGTTGCCCCCTCGAAGAGGATGAATTCTAAGTCGTTGATCTATCTTTTCTATATTTTCTTGAGCTGGTTTCATAACATTTGGTATCAGAGCTTTGGATTCTAGGGTTTCACTGCTCCAAACAGGACATCGTGGAATTTTCGCTATAACATTTTTTCTGGGATGTTTCAGAAGTTGCAAAAAGAACCCATTTGAGAAGAATTGGGGCTGAACTTTGGATCCGAATTTCAGAGCTTTTCGCAAGATATTTTCGGAGATATGATCTGAGGAAGTTGGCCTTTTTGCAGACTCCTGAATTACACTCAAAACAGGTGACCAGGGGAAGATCGTCATAACTTTCTTTCTGAGCATCGGATTGAAATTTCGTAAGAAAGTACGGAAAGAGAACGGACTGTAATTTTCATTTAAATATTTTGTAGAGTCAAAGGCTGAAACAGTGACTCGTGGCACTTCATACAAGTTCGCTCTTCTGAAAAGGTCTATAATCAGGTCACTGCGGGAGATTTGACATAACTCTTCATTGGAGAATCCAATTGGGGTCAGACTAGTGGCATTGGAAAGAGGATACAAAGGGCTACTATAGATTGAAATTTTAGAACTTAAAGATTTGAAAGTACAGAGTTACAGTCATTTCAAGACCGTGCTCCTAAAATCAAGAAAAAGCAAGATGAGGAAGTTTGATGGCAACGATCCGGTAAAATGGATACGTCAGATGGAGAAATATTTTGATCTACATGGTGTT
>APFE030835942.1:26165-44453 GCA_000404065.3 Pinus taeda | reverse complement strand
CGAAGAATTGTTCATTTATGTAATGTAAAGGAGGTTTCCCCCTCGAAGAGGCTGAATTCTAAGTCGTTGATCTATCTTTTCTATATTTTCTTGAGCTGGTTTCATAACACAGATCTAGTCCATCAGATCACATAAAGGTAAGTCATTATGATCTTGATCCGTTACAGATCTTCATCCATCAACACTGAAGCTAAACATAATCAACCAATCTGAATATGCAAAATACTGACACCAGTAAACAATCACCAGAACTCAAACTTTGCATCATCAACCAGAACCACCTGTAACTTCAAACATCATAGTTTATTTGGTATATGCTATTCAGATGTATCTAACCTGCGTATGTATGCACTTTTATCATAGTCAACCAACGTATACATCTGTAAATATTCATTCATGATTTGCAGTTATTCCAAACTTGAGTTATACCTAGATCATAATATTTATAGAACATTACATGCGTCAGTATATAGATCTAGACTTAACAAGATCAAACCGTATAGAGATGATTCATTCCAAGCGATTAGATCTCGATCTAGCCTTAGATCTTGTTCTCCATCAACCACTGAGATTCCTCCTAAGCTTAGATCAAGCAAGGTATCATGAACCCATAACCTACATACTAGTTCTCATACTTCATCAGATATTCAAGATTTTCTCAATTGCCTTTGCCTAATGATCTTCTTCTCCTTTTATAGTCTTAGGCCTTACTTAATACCATGGTCCAAAACCATTTAGAACCAATACTAGGGACCCAATACCAGGGTTCAACACTTTGGACACAATACAAAGGTCCAAAACCATAGGTCTAAATACCACGGACCCAAAAATAAGCTTTCCCACATGTATGTGCTTTTCCATGCATGAAAGTGCGTGCATACGCATATGCGACTTTTGATCAACAATCCTGCGTTTATACGCACCTTTGTATATAGTGAACCTGCATGTATAACCTGCGTGTATACATGACTTGGTATATAGCGAACCTGCGTATATACGCGACTTGGTATATAGTGAACATGCGTGTGTACACAACTTGGTATATAGTAAACCTGCGTATATACTTTTCTTTCTTCATTCTTTGTAGTCTGATCATCAATTCTTTGCTACTGACCTATTGCATTATGATCTGTCATCTGTGTGAGTTGCCATCAAGGACAAAACTTGTATCATAATGCCAACAATCACCCCCTTTTAACTTGATGGCAAAGTTAACTTGTCATACTGAGAACTATCATCATAATGATGTTGGGCATTGGATAATCTAGTGCTCCCCGTGTGTTTCATGACATGGACTAACTGCCTCTCGAGGATCCGTTAACTCTGACGATGCGTCCGTTTACTAACACCTGTGGGTTTTGGTGTAACGAAAATCGTGATCCCAACAAGTGGTATCAGAGCCAAGTTTCGAGTTTGAATCACACCCAGCTCGTTCTGAGGGGAGATTGTTGGGCATTGGATAATCCAATGCTCCCCGTGTGTTTCGTGACATGGACTAACCACCTCTCAAGGATCTTTTAACTCTGGCGATGCATCCATTTACTAACACCTGTGGGTTTTGGTGTAACGGCAATCGTGATCCCAACACTTCGGACATCTCTCACCTTTTGAGGAGGTAGGACCCTTTGGATGATGGCAATTTTGTTGGGGTCACCTACAATCCTTGTTGAGATATTGTATGACCTAGCATAGTCCCTTCAGTCATCAAGAATTCACATTTTTCTAGACTAAGGGACAGGTTCATTTCAATACAGGTTCTAGATAAAGCTTCCTGGAAGTTAGAACCATAAGGAGTAACATCATCCATATATATTTCCACTGCATCATGAACCAGTTCAGAGAATATACTCAATACAGCTCTCTGGAAAGTGGCAGGAGCATTACACAAACCGAAGGGAAGGACCCGATATGCAAAGGTACCCTAAGGACAAGTGAAGGTGGTCTTATCTTAGTCTTCTAGGCTAATTTGAATCTAAATGTACCCACTAAACCCATCTAGGAAGGAGAAATTGTTTTCCCCACCAGACCATCTAACACTTGATCTATGAAAAGTAAAGGAAAATGGTCCTTTTTAGTGGCCTTTTTCAGTTCCCGATAATCAACACAGATCCTCCAGTTACCATTTTTCTTTGGTACTAGCACAAAGGAGAGTCCCATTCACTGTCAAAGATGGGGTAGATGAATCCTGCATCCAGAAACTTTTGCAATTCTTCTTTGACAATGTCTTTGAGGGCTGGATTCATTCTCCTTTGAGGCTGCCTAACTGGTTTGCAATATTCCTTAATGTACATGTGATGAGTACAAACTAAAGGGTGCACTCCCTTCATCTCCTTATAACTCCAGGTGAAGGCATCTAAATGGTTTCTCAATAAGCTGCACAGTTCCTTCTCCTGGGAGGTGGATAGGGATGAGTTGATTTTCATGGTTCTTTCTAGGCCAAACTCTATATTCTTAACATGGAGAGAGGTCGGGTCGGCCCCACATAGATCAATTAAGGGATCGTCTTGGGTTTCTTTCACTAGATCTTCTAATGGAAAAATACAGGGGTTGGAATCTAGATTAAATTTTCAATGATATCATCCTCATTTTAGGGTTTTCCCCCCATGGCAGTTTCTACTACACACAGTGGTGCAGAATAGACTTCATCGTCATCCTCCTCCTCCAACCAGAGAGGTAGATCATATTCTTGCAGGGGTTGGGCAGGAGGGCATAGGATTAGTTTCTTGGACATATTCCCGTTCTTGATAGTCATGTTCCCAGCTTGGAAACTAATGTAGGCGTCTGCAGTAGCCAACCAGGGTCTTCCCAGGATGAGAGAATACCTAGTGAGCTTCGCCTTCAATTGGAGAACTAGGAAATTGGTAGGGTACTCCCAAGAATCAATGGAGACGATCACATCCTCCACAATCCCCTCAGGGGTCACAGTGGAGTGGTCGGTACTGTCATGGTATTTCTCAAGGAGCCCTGGAGTTTGAGCTTGAGTATGGTGTCCTTTGTCATCACATTAATGGTAGTTCCCAGATCAATCAAGGTATGTGGGATCATGGTGCCATTAATGTGGACATCAACTACTGGGCTTCTAGGGTCTAAATATTTCGGACAGATTACCTACCCCAACATTAGGTCAGATAGTTTTACACATAACTGTTTCAATTCTCCCAGAAGTTCAGTTTCTTCTGGGGTGGGATATGTCATCCCGGATAGTCTCTCAGGAAAGGGTGGATTTGATTTTGGTTCACTTTCCTCTTTATCCTCCTCAACCTCCTGAGGGGGAGGCTGGCTATCTGGGAGAACCTTCCCAGATCATAGGTTAATCTCCTGAATCTCCATAGCATAGGTTGGGTATGATGGTTCCCACTATATACTTGTTGAGCCTGTCTGTTTTTTGGGTTTAGGTTTAGCTGAGTAGGCATTTGGGGTTACCTTGTTGGAGCAGGAGGAAATGGTTGTGGTTGAGCAGGTGGTGGAGGCAAAAGCGTGGGAGGAGAGTTGTACTGGGGCCTCCACCCCTGATGAGATGCATTCCACTAAGGTTGTGGTTGAGCATAGGAGTGAAATGAATGAGCATTTGGTTGGGCATGATACTGAGATGGATATGACCAAGAAGGAGGTGTGGACCAAGAAGGATGAGCAGGGGGACCCCAAGAAGGTATGGAAGTGGCTTCATTGGGGTTGTAGTATGCCTGAGATGTCCCTTGCATTCCCTGCTGGTATGGTCTAGGTGCATGCGGTCTACTTTGGTTCATGAAATAGAGTGATGAGTGATTTAGTGTCTCCTTCGACCCCTTGGTATACAACTTTAAGTCTGGGCAAGGAAGGGCACTTATCTGTAGAATGATCTTCTTCACAGACTGAACAAACCTCTATAGAGTTCAATGGACATTTGTTCCTAGGATGCCTTCCAGTGCACCTAGGACAAAAAAAGGCCAAAGCCCTCTTTACTTCCTCTTATTTCCTTTTGATATGCAAGGTATCCATTTGCATGACAAGAGTCTGCAACATCTCACTCTTCAAGTCTTCCAACATGTTTCCAAGTTCACCTTTAAGGGATGAATTGGATGAGGAGGTACTAGCTATGGGTTGACTCCCCCTACCTCTCTTTTTGGCTGCCCTAGAATGGTTTCTAAAAATAGTCTTTATGTCTTCTTAAGGTAGTTGGTAGATGTCTCCCCTAGCCAGTAAATGGAGGGTGTCTAGAAGGTCTTCTAGAATTCCTTTGAGCAGGACGAACTTCAGAGATTTGGGGTCAAGTGTGCACTGGACATTTTATAACTAAGATGGAACCTTTCTTCATAATACTCCAAGGATTCATCACTTCCCATGGTCATTCGGAAGATTTCTTCCTTGGTATCTTTTGACCTATAGTAGTCTCAATATTTGTTATTAAAGGCTTGCTGCATCTGAGTCCAAGTTGTGATGTTGTTTCCAGATAACCCCATGAACTCGCGCAATGCTACATCCTTGAGGGTAGAAGGAAACATTTTCAACTTATTCTCATCTTCTGCATAGTCATTGGTTTGACAGATAACAACAAACTCAAATAGGAAGGTGTCAGGATCTTTTGCAGTGAATCCATGGAAGTGAGGTAGGGCTGAAGGGCTTATGTTCTTCATTTTAGTGTCTCCATTGGTCTCTTAGATGGGAAAGGTACCCTCTACTCTTTCTCCATTCCCCCTAGCATTTCTGTTTTCAGCCATTGCCTTAGGTGGGATGTTTTCTTCCTCTTCTTCTCCTATAGGTTCTTCAAATATCTCTGATTGTTCACCTAAAGGTTCCTCTGGATCACTACCACTGAAGAACAGAGAAGGGTGGCTTTGTGATGCGGTGGGGGTGTTGGGTAAGAATTTCCCTGAATTATCTCTATTTCTACGAGGCATGGAAGGAATTTTTTTTTGGGTGATTTTTGTTTTCTTGCTTGTACCTGCAAAACTGAAATTGATTGAATAAACAAATTGAAACTACTGAAATGAACTTGCTGAAAGGAAATTGTAGAATTGAAATGAAAGAAACAAAATGACTAATCTACCTTTGCTAAAATAGAAATTGCAGAATTGAAAGGACTAATCTACTTTTGCTGAAAAGGAAATTACAAAATTGAAATGACTAATCTACTTTTGCTGAAATGGAAATTGCGAATTGAAATGCTAATCTACTTTTGTTGAAAGGGAAATTGCAGAATTGAAATGAAAGAAAGGAAATGCAGAAATTGAAAGAAACGAATACTCTATATTTGCTAAAATGAACTACTTAGTAGAATGTGGTAGTAGAAAATAGAAGAAAAGGAGTAATCACAAAATACTCTGATGCTTCCCCGGTAACGACGCCAAAAAGTGGTGAGCATCAGTATTGTAGCAATAATGCTGCAACTCCTGGGGCTTCCTACTTTACTTTTATCAACTCGGTAGTTCGTAACAAACTTGGAAGCAACGATGTTGTATGCACAAGTACTAGATCTTACTGTAGGCTGTCACTTGGTCAGCTGGTGCAAGATCACTAGGAGCTCAAGCCAATTTCTATGATTTCTAGAATAAGCTTTATGTGTGTTGAAAAAGAGGAAAGCTCACTCTACAGAGGCTAGCCTACTTGCAGAAAGGAAAAGAAGGCTGAAATTTAAGGTAACCCTAGCAAACCCTAATTAACCAACTAATCCTACTTGTGTAGAAAGAGAGATGAAAAACCATAAAATGAATGCCATTACTTACTTAGGAAGTAATCAACATCTATTCAAACTATTTCTAGAAGGAAATGAGAAAAAATATGTTTTTGGGTTTTTATGTATTTTATGTGAAATTGTCATGCATGTAATTTATTTGTTTGCTGATGTGGTAGCAATTAAGTGGAGATGGAGGGTGGGTTTGGAGTTTGCAGAGGTGTAGGAAGGTGTGGAGGGGTCCTAGGAGGCCTTTGGTAACCTTCTCGAGGCTTTCCTTGCAATCGGACCTCAAAAAGTCACCTACAGGAAATTCTACAGGAGGCTGCAGGGGATCTATAGGAGGATGCCAAGGGTTGTTTTAGAGGTTTTAAATGTGGAAAAATGTTGGGAAAGGTAGCTAAAGACTAGAAGGATGTGTTAAGGTGTCCAAGCTTCATCAAGAAGGATTAGGAAAGAGAATTATGGTTGGATTTGTTCAAGGGACGAGAGGAAAGTTTATGAAAAAAACACAACAAATTAGGGTAGATTTATGAGGGGCTGTGAATGACCTGTGGAGCATGTAGAAAAAGATATGGTGATGGCTAATTTATTGACTTGTTATGAGCAGAGATGTACTGCAAAAAAATGCAAATCAAACACTAAAACTGAGCAAGAAAAGAAACTAGCTGCACAAAAAAAACAGAACTGTACCTCATATTACCCTAAATTCTAATCTAGGAAAATAAAATGTTGAACAATGCTACATGGAAAGGAAAGCACGAATGGAGATGTATTGCAGAAATAGAAATGAGTATGGAAAAATGGATCTGAAGCAAAGCAGTAACCTCTAAATCAAACTATAACACCAAAATTGCATGGAGAAGGCAAAACTGTGTTTTTGGTGGCAGCAAGAGGGTCTTGACCTCAGCTCATGGTCCCAATGGGAGAAAAGGAGGTCAAGGCTCTGTTGATGGCCATTTTGTATATTTATCTTACCACTATTTAACCTACTTCAACAAACTGAAATGGAAATAGCTATGTAAATCACCAAAAAGCAATCTATTCTACTAAGGAAGAAATCTATCTAACAACAACTAATTCATGAACTGTAACAAGACATATAAATACAAAGCAAGAGGTGCTGGGTAGTTTGGGTTGGGCCCTAACCCAAGAGCTTCAGCCCTCTAGAAGAACTCAGTGCTGGCTTAGAAAAGATTTCATCTTCATTATCAAAATAATAGTCACATTACATAAAACTATCCACAAAAGTAAGCTCGAAATGAGCTGAGCAAAAGCTGCAACAAAAGTGCGAAAATTTGACTAACATCAAACAACCTAATGAGGCCCTATGCCTCTCTACTTATACAACTAGAGCTTCCAACAGATCCCTTAAAATTAAGGAGGCTCAACTCCTAGGACTTGAGATAGACAATAGTTAACCTTCACTTGCTCGGCTGCCTCTTTGATGCATTGATGTGGCCACTCGTGCTCTGAGCTTTCTGAAGGAGGATTCGAGGTAGGGGGTCATCACTGAGGGGGACACCCTCTTATAAGTCCTCTCCCTTGTTTTCCTTGAATATTGGCTACCAAATGCTCATTAAACCTTTGACTTTGTCTCAAAATTGACCAAATATTCGCATAAAGCACACATTAGACTTCTTGGCATAATGACTAACCCAACTCCCTCTATTAGCATAAATATAATAAAAAACATGCAATAAACTAATGAGAATGGTGGATTAAGCTAATTTAGGAGGAAAAATGAGCCCATATAGTTACCCATTTATGGGACTCATCATGAACCCTTCACCCACATTTGTGAGTGGAAAAGATGCTCCCCTCCTCTGGATCTTTGGGCTCATTCTTCTGGATCTTGGCTGTGGCAACAACGCGCTTGGGCTCCACATTGATAATATGATTCCCTTTGTCATTCCCCTTGTCAGGTTCCGACTCAGAGTTAGAACATGCATCTGATTCCGAAGCCTTTGGCTCGGCCACTAGTGATTTCTTGGCCCGACACTAACTTGTGTTGTGAGTGGAGCTCTTATGGAACTCACACCACTTTCCCATGTCCTTCTTCGGCTTCATGGTGTTTTTCTTTGCTTGCGGCTTTGGCGATTTGTCCTGGGCTGCCCTACCTTGGCTTTTTCCTTTTTTCTGTGGTTTAGGGGCACCTTTCCCCTGCTTCGGATTTAGAGATCCATAGTCTCTCTTCTTCTTTTTAAACTTCTGCTCGATCTTCATGGTGTATCAGTATGCCGTGCTGAGCGAGGAGATGTCCAGGAACTCCATCTCATCATGGATGTATCTATGTAGGTAGCTGCGGTACTTGAGTACCAATTTTTTCTCAGAATATGTTATCACAAAACCTGACCCTGATAGGTTGTTTATCGAGAATACTTTGAGTAACTATTTGAAACCACACTGGCTGAGGCTTAGCCTCCTCAACATGAGAGGGCTCTCTCACTGAGTTAAAGATTTCAATTAATGATTAGATGGATAAATCTATAAAACAAATGAAGGAGTGTAAATAGTTGAAACACAGTGAATAAATATCCATTGGGCTTATGGAGTAAGAAAATGCTTAGTATGACAAAAATATTAGCTGAACATGGAAGTCAGGGCATTAAAAGTTCAATGTATCAGTTAACACATTGAAAGATGTAGGAAACACAGTCTACAAATGCATGAAGTTAGAGCATTGCCAATGAGTTCTAAGTATCATACATCCATACCACTGCAAATAAGGAAATGAGGACAAACATAAAACAAGCCACCATTGAACTCTTTCTGAATCTTGAGAAGTAAAGCCAAAGTATGTATTCATAAAAACATAATCTTGTAGAATGAAACAATATGAGTGTTTTCTTTGAAAATTTCCAACCCCCTCTACATTACATCTCTTGTCATATATAGAGTTTCCTTACAAGCTTGAATTCCTTCCTCTAGCAAGAGGGGAATTCGAATTTCTCTAGACCTGACACCTATTGGACTTTAAACAAGCTATTAATTACAACTGACTATAAATTGACAGTCTTAGAGACCTAATTCGACTAGGAGTGTAACTCCTTATCTATTCTGGCAACAACCTTAGTTATGAAAGAAAACTTGTTCTTTGACATCTGTCCCTCTTCATCTTTGGCTTGAGTGATGACTTTAAACTTCATGCTGGCCTTTGATTGCTTGTCCTTTAACTGTCCCTGGATACTAGAAAACCTGCCCCTGTTTTTTCTGCTTTGGTCTCCAAAGTGGTTCCTCAAATTCTACTAACCATTTTATCCCTTTTAATAACATGTGATGCCTTGAATTAGACCAAAGGTCCTGCTCATATACTCATGCTAAGACAAAACCCCTTAGATGTTGGTTGAAGCATGACAACTGTCTGAGCTACGAAATGACTGTTGTTTTTGTAGCACAGAGTTTGGAGTAATTAAATGCCTCTCATTCTTTGAATTTTCCTTTGCCTAGTATTCAAAACGTCTGAGGTGGCCCTTTTGTATCTTCTTCGGTAACATTATTTCATAATGGTTCCCCCTTTTCATTTCAAAATTGATTCAAAAAACAAAACTGGTAGCTTCAGCAGTTTCGTAGCGTGCTATGGAACTGCTGTGCATTATATGTCATTTTTAGTAGTTTCGTAGTGCCTACGAAACTGCTGTGTGATTCAAGAACACAGTTTTTGTCATTTTTTTGGATTTTTTGATGGCTTATCCACATGCTATGAGCGAAATAATTTCACATTATCTATCCAAAATAACCTTCAATCTCCCAAAAGTAAACTTCACATCAAAATTGTCTCAAAATTGCTTCACTTACTGTCTGCTTCAATTATGTTAAGGCTGTTCTTCTGGTTCATTTAGTTGAATCTTCAAATCTTTGATCTGTCTTTTCATCATTCGGATTATAGTTCTTAATTTTTCATTGACATTTCTGATATATCTTTCCTCTTTTATTGCAGGGACGGTCCAAGTGTAATATTGGTGATAAATGCACACTGCTTCATCTCTTGGAACTTTCCCATCTTCCCAACTGTTTATCATTCTTTCGAAATGTGATTTTTCAACTACATGTTTCCTTGCCCTTTCTTTGAGTTGGGAAATCTCAATATTGGTTGACACCAATTTATTTTTTATCTCCTCAAAGCTACATTCTTCCTCATGAGTGATAAGTGTCTTTCCTCTGTCATCTTTGTGCACTAGTGATGACTGTACTGATGGAACCACCAGCTCTTCAAAGAGCATCTCACTTGATTCTTGCTTTACCTCTTGTATTCTTCTTAAATGTCTAGTCATTGGTCTTCTTGGCTTGAACACAAACTCTGATACCTGGTCATCAAATTGAATCTTTTTAGAAGATTTAACTCTTTTTGTTTTATTCTTACCTGCTTTAGGTAAATCTGCTTGGACCAGAGGAGTCTCTTCTATGTCGATAGACTGGAGGAGATCGTTCAAACTTCCCTTTGAAGCTGGGCTTTCATCAACAATGACAGTATTCCCCTTTTCCTTGGCTAATTGACTTCTTGTTACTCTTCTTTGGACAATTTTATCAACAGTCTGCTCTTGTACCATCTCATTGATGTGAACCTTCTTCCTTTGTGACTATTGGGGTGTGCCTTGAACTACTAGTGGTGTCATAGGCTCCTTCACCTTCTTTCTGGCTTTCAATTTCATAAATCTTCTTGATCTTGTTTCCTCCTGATGACTTACTACTGGTGAAGAAATCTCCTTAGCCTTAGGACTAAGTCATGTTTTAGTTTTAAAGCCCGTCATAAACAAGAAAGCAAACCATTCTCTTCCAATCTTCTGAAGCTCATGTAAAACAATCAACTTGATCAACCCATGATGGAACAAGGAGGTTTCACAAGCTTCTTTCTTCAATTGAACCTTATCAAACATTTTGCCTAAGCTACAAAATAGATAAAAGGGTAAATCAAGAGATATTTTTCCAGTGAAATGTAAGAGGAGCTTAAAATGGTAAGAGTACACCTTATGATATCTTCCCTCACAGGTAAAATATCTTTCGATGCATGTCAGAAAGTTTGCATATGAATCCTTTACATAGATTCTGGGCACTGATTTGGTTAAGTCTGAGCCTATGAATTCTGGCTTCAAAAATTCATGGCAAGGTGCCATTTCGAATTTAAAGTTCTTGAACCATATTTCCTGGCCTCTTGGTATCTCGGTGACTACAGATATAACCTCAAGAGAAATTGGCATTTCTAGCACTCCAACTCTTGAATTCAAACTAGTGAAATTGAAAACAAAATCTTTGGTTACTTGAACGTGACCACCTTAAATTTTTTCATAGAATCTCCAATAGCCCACCTATTTGAATGCATGTTAAACCTCTCTGCTTCTCATGAGAACATCTAAATCTTCAGGCTCAACTCTAAGAGACCAGCCTGATCTGCGATTTTTCCTTTCTTCAGACATGTTTATGAAATCCCTGTAAGGAAACTTGAAGATAAGCCTGCACTGTATTGGTTTGAACACTACCTCACTTGAATTTGAAATTGAGAATTGCTTCGCTTGAGCTTTCAAAATGTTCTGATGAGTGCCATCCTTAAGCTTGCCAATTGCCTTCTTATGCATGAAAGGAACACGGGAAAAACCAAGACTGACTCACCTCACCTTATTCTTTTGAAATTTGAAAGAATGCGTACAAGGCATCTAACAAATCTAATGAGGAGAATGAATGGATGCATGTGATAGGCATGGTTCAAGGACTGACACATGGTGATGAAATATTAATGGATTTCGATGGAAAAAACAACTATACAAGATCTGGCACGAACCCCTGATTTTGTAGCGCAGCCAGTGCAAATTCTGTGTTTTGCACTACGAAATATCCTAGTTACGAATCCCTATTTCGTAGTGCACATAGTTTATTTTTATGAGTCTGCGCTACGAAAACTCCTAGTTGATTTCGTAGCACATGCCAACTTTAAAACAGTCTTAACACATGACACCTATGAACCAATGTGGAACTAATGATAGTTAAAACAATATTTTTGACCTTATTTAACAATGGGAACAAGACTCTATCCTATGTTTTAGACCCGTTAAACAAAACAATAGAAATGACTTGACCAAGAATGAATTACAACTTTGAAACCATACTAGTTGTCCAAATTTTTTTTGTAGTGATAACAGAATCCTTGATACCCAACTTCGTGCAAAGGGTATGAAAAACATTAGTAAACTCTGGCACACGTTGGTCCCTTCCTTGTTGCAACGTTGTCCACTTTATTTATTTATCCTCATATCTCTTGTTAGGGTAGTACTGCTCCTTGGGCCCATCCCGGAACAAATTCCAAGTGGGTGCGGCTGAAAAAATTGATGTTGAACTTTCATCCTTATTCTCATAGTAGGTTTCCCACCAGTCCGTGATGTGGGGGGTAGCTTTGAGAAGAGAAAAAGTAATATTTTCTTGGCTGGAAAAATCATGAACATAAAAATATACTTCAAGTAGATTTAACCATTTATCTACGTCATCTACATCTATTTGGCCCTCAAATATGGGAATGTCAAAGTTACTTGTACCTTGAAAGGAGTGGAGCCTCCAGAGTGGATGCTATATGTGGATGCGCCGCATGTGGGCAACCGTTGAAGGATCTGGGCAAAGTTATTCATCATCACGTTCCTTTGTTTCTGGAGGGCCTCTTTAAGTAATATTTTGATAGGATCTCTTCCCTCCTCGTCTTTCTTTTCTTCCCCCATGGGCGGCTGTCGGGGTTTGCAAGGCTGATCTTGCAAAGGTTCAACCAAATTGAACCCTAACTCGTTATATCCCCACCTCGTTGGGGACATGCAAAGAAAAAAGAAGAGAGAGAAGACCGCTCTGATACCATTGATTTGGATTTAAACAGGAACACAACAAATTATAGATATAACCATAAATACAAATATGCAGTAGAAACAACACTTCATTTCATTAATATCAAACACTCAAATATTCTTACAAATGGAATGGAAATAAGACTAGCTCGGGCGGTGGTAGCTTATCTCTAAGAAGAGATGTGGACATGACGCACCAAACTATGGGCCCCGTTTAGGTAAATTTGTACACCAACTTCCCAGGGTCGTAACTTTGGCATACGATCTCTGTTTAATGCACACAATACCTTGTTAGAAAGATCTATTTGACGAATACGACTTTTGAATGGTAAAAATAATTCTATTACCGATATTGACCCCTTTTTTTCCAAAAAAAACATCGTTTGGGGCCTTAAAATGGCTCTAGAAGTTCAGGACTTGAAAGAATTCCAAAAATAGTAAATAGTGCTAAAATTAAGGAAACTGGAAAAATTGAAAGAGACAATTGTGAGGGTCCAAGTGGGATAGGTGGGTGGCCACCAACATCCACCTAGATCATTCATCACACCTTAGGAAGAAATAGTCCCCATTGCGTTGAGTGCCTCCATGAGATGGGGAAAATTTTTCTGAACTTGGTCCCTAGCAAGTTGTTCTGCAATCTCTGATGTGTATAGTAATGGTGGGAAGCATGGTCGAGGGAGGTCCACATTGAACACTTGGTGCAAGCCCAAGAATGGGGGAATGCTGTGCTCCAAAGCATTGTTCCCCATGCTGGCCTTGGTAATGTTGTATGGACCATATCAGAGTGGTCTGAGCTTCCGATGTTCTCTTATAAGGTGTTCTTTCTACAGATGCAACCAGAATTTGTCACCCACCTGAAACTTGTGTGGCACCTGATGTTGATTAGGTCGCTACTTGTACTTAACATTTTCCACAATGGAGCAGTGATATATTGGTCTGTTGGTTAGAGGTGCTCCAGGAGTCAGATCGAAGAAATGCTTGACATGATAGTGCAACGGTACCACTGTGGGTGAGGAGAAGATGTCCCTGAGATGATCCTACTGCATTTCTTAGTAGATATTAAAGAGGTGGCAGTAGGTGGGGCTACCTCTGGTATCCTGTATAATGAATTACCCAAAGAAAAATAACAACACGAGGCCTTGGCTCATACACAACATGTCACTTCCAAAAGTATGGTTGGCCTAATAATACATCACAAACATCAAGAGGTGCAACATCACACAATACATCATCTGTGAAGGGCTTAATGCTATAGAGAAGGTGACATCACTAGCAGACTTAGAGATCTCTTCCTTAGTGAAGCCACCCGATGCTATACGGTTGGTGGTGTGGTATGGTCATTAGGTCCAAACGCTTCACAACCTTTGCTGAAATGAGGATATTTTGGCTTCCACTGTCGACAATGAATTGCAACGGCGAACCCTTCACCCACATTTGTGAGTGGACAAGACGCTCCCCTTTCTCTATATCTTCAGGCTCATTCTTCTGGATCTGGGCAGTGGCAACAATGGCATTGGGCTTCACATCGTTAATTTTCTTCCCTTTATCATCCCCCTTGTTGGGTTCTAACTTAGAGTTGGAACATGCATCTCTTTCTGAAGCCTTCAGCTCAGCCACTAGTGACTGCTTGGCCTGACACTCACTTGTGTTTTGAGTGGATCTCTTATGAAACTCACACCAATTTCCCATGTCCTTCTTCTACCTTGCGTTGTTTTTATTTGGTTATGGATTTGACAGGTTTTCTTGGGCCAACCCATCTTGGCTTTGTCCTTCGTTCTATGGTTTGGGGACACCTTTCCCCTACTTTAGATTCATAGATCCAAAGTCTTGCTTCTTATGCTTAAACTTCTTCTTGATCTTGACGACGTATTGGTACGTTGTGCCAAGCGAGGATATGTTTAGGAATTCCATATCATTCTGGATGTACTTGTGTAGGTAGCTGTGGTACTTGAGGACAAAATGTTTATTAGAATCCTTGATACCCAACTTCATGTAAAGGGTATGAAAAACACTGGTACATCTTGGTCCCTTCCTTTCCGCAGCATTGTGTACTTTATGTATTCATCCTCATAGCTCCCGACAAGGTAGTATTGCTCCTTGAGCACATCTGGGAATGAATTCCAAATGGGTGCGACTAAAAAAAGTGATGTCGTACTTTCATCCTTTTGCTCATAGTAGGTTTCCCACTAGTCCTTGACATGGGGAGAGGCTTTGAGAAGGGAAAAAGCAATCTTTTCTCGGCTGGGAAAATCATGAACATAAAAATATCCTTCTAGCATATTTAACCATTTATCTATGGCATCTGCATCTATTTTGCCCTCAAATATGCGAATATCAAAGTTTACCTATACCTTGAAAGGAGTGGAGCCTCCAGAGTGGTTGTTGGATGTGGATGCACTACTGGTGGGCAACCGTTGAAGGATATGGGCAAAGTTGTCCATCATCGTGTTCCTTTGTTTCTTGAGGGCCTCCTTGAGCAATATTTTGATAGGATCTCTGTTATGAAACCATCTCAAGAAAAGATAGGAAAGATAGATCAACGCCTTAGAATTCAGCCTCTTCGAGGGGGCAACCTCCTTTACATTACAGAAATGAACAATTCTTGGATGATTCTAATGAAAAAACCTCCTTTCTATATATAGGAGTCTAAGGAGTCACAATATAAACCAGCCGACCTAACAATAATAATATAAAGCCACAAAAATAACAATAGAGGGATTCTATGGGGCACAGTAATAACAATATGGGGGCAATAGGGCACAACAATATTAATAAGGGGTATAACTACAATGGTAATGGGGTAATGACTAGTATTATAGGGACCCAACATGCCCCTCGCCTTCAAAAAAGTGTTGTCCTCAATGCTTGAGTAGTTATGGATACTTCTGCATAAAATTCTCATCCTCCCATGTGGAATCTTCAGCGGATAAGTTCTTCCACTTGATAAGATACTATGAAATTGATTTATTTCGTAGCTGCCGATTTCTTGTTTCTATGACTGCTTCCGGTTCCAATATATTTTTTCCTTCCTCATCAAGTTCTGGCAATATTGTTTGAACTGGGAGCTTGTCGCCTATAACCTTCGTTAAACATGAAACATGGAAAACTGGGTGTAATCGAGAAGCTACAGGAAGCTCCAATTTGTATGCCATAGTACCAATCTTTTGCAACACCTTATACGGACCGTAATACTTTGGTGATAATTTATTGTCCTTCTTAACTTGCTTGAGGGACATTTGCTTATAAGGTTGTAGCCATAGGAATACCCAATCACCTACATCAAAACTTCTTTCACTGCGATGTTGATCTGCCTGTTGTTTCATTCTATTTTGTGCCAACACGAGGTTATCCTTTAAGAGTTTGAGGACTTGTTGTTGATGTCCGATGTGATGTTCCACTGCCTGAACCTTAGAATTTTCTCTTAAATATGATGTGATGGATGGTGGTTGATACCCATAAAGTGCCATAAATGGGGTCATTTTTGTTGTTGGATGGAAGGAAGTGTTATACCACCATTCAGCCAGAGGCAGCCATTTGACCTATTGTGTCTGTTTATCAGATACAAAGCAACGAAGATATCCTTCCAAACATTTGCTTACTATCTCAGTTTGCCCATCAGATTGAGGATGATAAGATGAACTATGAGCCAACTGAGTACCAAGACAAGAAAATAATTATGTCTAAAAATTTCCAGTGAAAATGGGATCTCTGTCACTTACAATAACTTTTGGGTTTCCATGTAGCTTTTGAATTGTTTCCATAAATGCAGTAGATACTATACTGGCTTTAAATGGATGTGATAATGCACAAAAGTGTGTATACTTGGTAAGTATGTCAATTACCACCATGATGACACTCTTTCCCTCAAACTTGGGTAAACCTATGATAAAATCCATTGAAACCTCCTCCCAACGCTGGCTTGGAATGGATAAAGGTTGTAATAGACCCAGGGTCTTAATTGTTTCCACTTTATTTGGTTGGTAAACCAAACGTTCTGCCACAAACTTTTGAATATCTAATTTAAGGCCATCCCAAAAAAATTCCTTCTTAACCCTGTGGTAAATTTTTAAAAATCCTGAGTGCCCTCCTAAGGGAGAAGTTTGCAATTCCATAAGAATCTTTTGTTTTAGTTGGGATTTCTTACAGAGGTATAAGTGATATTTGTACCATAAAGAATCATTTTGCCAGTTAAATGTATCAGACGTACTGGAATCTTGTTGTAACTTTCAAATAAGTGCCCACACTTCTTTGTCATTCTTCCATTCCTCCCTTGCTTCATTTATCCAATCTGGTTGGATAATAGAAATGGCACAAAAAAATGCTTCCACGTCCTCATCCTTTCTTGAGAGTGCATCTGCCACCACATTTTGCTTCCCTCTTTTGTAGATGATTTCAAAGTCATAACCAACATCTTTGTGACCCACTTTTGTTGCTCTTTAGAGGATAATCTTTGTTCTAAAAAGTATTTAAGGCTATCATGATCCGTTTTTACCTTGAAGTGTCTTCCCATTAGGTAGGGTCATCATTTCTTAAGTGCATGTATTATTGCCAACATTTCCTCTCATAAATAGCTTTGTGTAAAAACTTTCCCTTGATTGGACGACTTTCAAAAGAAATGGGTCTTTCATCTTGCATTAAAATAGCACCCAATTCCATTTCCTGAAGCATCACATTCCACAATAAAGGTTTTTGTGAAGTCCGGTGTAGCTAAGACCGGTGCTTGGCACATTGCCTCTTTAAGATGTTCAAAGGCCTTTGTTGCTTCCGGAGTCCATGAAAATGCATCTTTCTTCAATAATGTTGTTAGAGGTGCTACTATTCTCTCATAATTCTTAACAAACTTGCGATAATACCCTGTCAACCCGAGAAATCCTCGCAGATGCTTTATGGATGTGGGGATTTTCCATTCCTTAATGGCTTTAATTTTGCTAGGGTCTACCTTAACTCCTTCATGAGATACAATATGACCCAGATATTCCACCTCTTGTACTCCAAAGAAACATTTGGATCTTTTTGCATATAATTGTTTCTCCTCCAATAGTTGTAGCACCCTGTCACCATGTTCAACATGATCCTTCCAAGACTTGTTGTAGATTAGTATATCATCAAAAAATACTAACACAAATTTTCTAAGGAATGGTTTGAAAATTGAATTCATCAAACCTTGAAATGTTGAAGGTGCATGGTAAGGCCAAAAGGCATGACCAAAAAATTCATAATGACCCTCATGAGTTCTAAATGTTGTTTTCAGAATGTCTTCAGTCTTCATTCTGATTTGATGATATCTTGAACGAAGATCCAACTTGGAAAAAAAGGGGGAAAAAGGGGGGGAAAAATCCCAACTTTGAAGGTAAATTGAAATCCATGCAATTCATCCAGTATTTCATCAATGAGCAGGAAATGGGGAACTTATCTTAGTAGTGAGCTTGTTTGAGAATCCCTAATAATCTGCACATTGCGCCATGATCATCCTCTTTTGCACCAATACTACTGAGATAGAGAAAGAACTTGACTTGGTGAATTATAACCAGCCCTTAGCATTTTTTGCAACCATACGTTCAATTTCACTCGTTTGGGCATAGGGATATCTATACGGCCTGATGTTTGGAGGAACACTTCCTGGAATCAGATGAATAGCATGATCATGATCACGAATAGGTGGGAGACCTTTGGGAGTCTCAAATACCTTGGAATGATTGTCCAAGACTTTTTTGGAGATCTGGAGAAATAGATGATTCCAATGTGGAAACATCTAGCGAACATAATTGTGCAATTACACCTTTTTTTCCTTTTTTAGAAGCTTTGTCATACCATTAGAGC
>APFE030835926.1:0-33989 GCA_000404065.3 Pinus taeda | reverse complement strand
TATATATATATATATATATATATATAACTTTCCTTTCAGAAAATTATCAAACATTATGTAATAGGAAAACAATGTTTTCTAAATTAAAATATGAAAACCCCAATATACATAATACAAATTTCTATTTAATTAGAAACCAACCCAGTATTCCCAGACATATTGATATTTTTGAGGTCAAGGTCTTTGTATATGTAGAGATAATAGTAAAAGTAATTATAATCTCCCTATCATGTGCAGCTAGAAAGTTAAATATCATTTGGTCTATCATTTTTTAGGAAAAGGAGATAAAGATCTATGTAATATAAAATGTAGAACCTACAATTTTATTATCCTTTTTAAGTGGAAAATTTATTGATTGATACATAAACCAACAATTTTATCAAGTTACATTCATATCTTTGTACCTTCTTCACAAAACTAACTTTCCTTATAAAAAGGTTTCATATAACCTCCAAAACTTGGGCCCATGATATTCTAAAGCTTACCTAATGATCTTAGAGCTTTTACCTCTTTTGCTACTAGGTAAAAGGATTGGGAAAAAAATAGCATATACTAGGTGGGGAAAATGCTAGTGACTTATTAGCCTACATTTATTTCTTGTGCATGTTTATATTGTTTCCAGTTTTGATTTTGGTCGATATAGCGATTAATAGAATTTCAAAGCAATATTATTTCAAAATATTTTGATACCGCATAGATACACGAATTCCACTTCGGGGACGGACAGATTTAAACATATATGTAGGAAAATATTGGTAAGTAAAAGGATTTTCCTTGACATTATTTATGATTTTCTTGAGATTAATATGATGACAAGAACTCTCCTTTGATATTTACCTCAACAACTTTAAATTCCTACTATAATAACAATTCATGGCAAGTGAAAAAAATAGTATTATAAATGTTCATATGTTTTTAAATGTGCACTACATAAACTTAATCATTAGTAGAGGATCAACGAAATCGCCTTGTAAGAATTTTTTCTTTTTTACTTAAGCTAAAACAAAATTAGAGAATAAAGAACTTCAAAATATTTTCTTATGTTGTTACACACGAAAAAACTATTTCAAAAATTCTACAAACAAACTAATTACAACATGTCTCGAGAGAATTGAAGGCATCGATATTGAGAAAAAAATTGTTCACCTAACTACTTCTTTTTTACTTAAGCTAAAACAAAATTAGAGAATAAAGAACTTCAAAATATTTTCTTATGTTGTTACACACGACAAAACTATTTCAAAAATTCTACAAACAAGCTAATTACAACATGTCTCCAGAGAATTGAAGGAATTGATATTGAGAAAAAAATTGTTCACCTAACTAGTTGAGCTAGGATCATTTGACACACTTTTCATATTATTTTCTCTGTTGATATTCATATGACACCAAGAAATGGTATAAGATATCCACCTCAACAACTTCTGATTCCTTACTATAATAATAAATCATAGAAAGTGGAAAATAAACTTTGTTATAAATTTTCATATGTTTTTTTGTGTGGACTACATAAATTGATTGTTCACTAGATGACCAACCAAATCCACATGTAATATTTTTCTTTTCTCTTTCTTAAATAAAAACAAAATTACGGAATCAATAACTTTGAAATATTTGCTTTGTCTACTAAACAAGATAGAAATATTTAAAAAATTCTACAAATAAACCAAGTAGAACATGTCTCTAGAAAATATAAGCTGCTCTACTCAAGAAATCAATTCTTCACCTAACTACTTGAGCTAAGATCATTTGACCAAATTTTAATATTTTTTTTCCAACCAAAAAACTATGGGACCACCCAATAGATCTCATTTATACAGCTTTCTTTCACAATTTTCACATAGTAGAGCATGTATCCAGAGATTTGAAATGACCGCAGCCAGAAACACAATATGAGTCTTTGTCACTTGAAGTATAGTGCTTCCACACCCAATTTCCATATTCCTATGAAGCGTTTGATACATACATCCCTTATAAAAAATAGATATGAACATTTAGTAATGAAATGATGGTATCACATTTGGTCACCAATTTTTTGGTTCATATTACTACCTAAGTGAACTTAAAGCTAAGATGAATTTATGTTAATTTTATTATATAACATCATAACATAATTCAAAATAATTCAGAAAATTAATTTTAAGCTAATAACTTAACAAAATAATAATTTTAGAAATACAATTAGGTGTTTGAGGATTAACAATTTAAGTGTGCGTTTAGTAACTCTAATGATGTAGTAATATCCCATCCTCCAATAATAAGTTTGGATAATTAGTTTTATATGTAGCCCATATCATATATGTGTGTGTATTAGTAGTAGTAACTTTTAATGATGATATATAAGTTTTACATTTTTAATAAAATATATCATCACGTGGTGAAAATATCTTAAATGGGAATGTGAGTTAATGTTCTTAGGAAAAGTAAGGTTCCCAAAAGTCGAGTATGAATCAATAATACATCTATAAATATTTTTAAGAAATTAGCTAATACAAGAAAAAAAAATATTTTTTAATTTGAGATCTATCTAGAAGAACATTTAATTGATAAAAATATTTAGAATTGTGTCAACTTCATTTTTATAGCCTATCAATCTTTTCATTTAATCTAATTCATCGTCCAAAAAAATTTCTATAGCCTATCAAATGTTTTTATAACCTAGAACAAGGAAATATGAGGAATAGACATAGTGCACACAAAAAAATTCATATATTGTTCATTTCCAAGCCAAATTATAGGCTAGACAAATATTGCCCATGGAACCCAACAAATTCAAATAATGAGAATATTGTTCAAAATATATCTCAACAAAACTCCAACAACCAGCAACTCAATCATACCTATTTACTAATGTAAGAATCATTCCAAATCCCCAATTTAATGATTACATATATATCATTACAAAGATTATAATAAAATTGATAATTTAAAATCAACATGTCACATCTGTGTGACTGGTCCTCCTCGAAATTTATACCCACTCTGAAGTCTCTTACAATGGCCTTTCCATGACCACAATTTTCTAGGTTCTCATTCAACTCATTTAATACATGATCACCTCTAACAATGTTTGATGAACTTTGTATAATTGATGCTTCTAAATCTCCCAAAGGACAATCTCGATATTGGATCGTATCTAGCAGTCAATTTTCTAGTTTACTTTTCTATCCAAATGGATCTCATTACAATACCTGTAATTGATTCTCTTGAACCCTAAAGCACAACAATAACCACCAATATATAACAAATCCATACAATTAACTTAGTTATGTGTTTTAGGACACCGAAGAATGTCGAGAACTGTTAATTTAATTATATTCCTATATTCATCAATTTATTTTCAACTTTTTAGAAAAAAGAAACAACCTAACAAACAAGACAAAGAAAACCCCATAACAACAAATATAATCACATTCAAAAAGCACCTCTAAAAAGTTTGAAGGCATATAATAATAATATTAACAATGTAAACTTTGAAACGGGAACAAATACGAGTATCTATTTTTTTGATGTAGCAAAAAAATGAACCGATTTTGGAAAGTATTGATGCTTTAAATCTTCTTATGGATCATTTTTTTAAATGTCGGTGATTTTCATATTAGTTTTGAAAAGTGTTGATGTGGCATCACCCCGTTTCTTTAAGGACTTATTTTTTACATTTTAAATTTTCTAATGTATTAGGTCTGGACTTTTTTTTTAAATGTTGATTATTTAACCATTTTTTAAATTTTCTTATTCCTCTTCATGTTTTTCACCCTTAGATATTTGATTTTTAAGGCTTTTCAATTTCTTGTTTTGTTTTCCTTTGCACTATTTTTTTACAATGAAAATTTTAATCTTTTTGCGAAGTTTAAAAAAAAATAAAATAAAAATATTTTGAGATTATGAATTTTTTTATATTTATATATCGTTAATTAGTATTTCAATACACAAAAAATAATTGTCACCAAAAAATAATAATTTAAAAAACTCCACAAAAATTACATGTTTTGCATATAGATATAATTAAAGAAATATGTAGCATATAGATATACTTAAAGAAATATGTATTTTAGTACATTTTCGCTAAAAACCCACATTAAAAAAAAGTTGTTGAAAGTTTGAATAAGAAAGAGAGGATAAATAACAAATTTTATGAATTTTGTATAAAAAAATGATATTTGAAAATAAAAAATTCAAAAAAAAATTATTTTAAGTAAAAAAATTAAACATAGAATTAAAAAAATAAATAAAAACCTTACATATAAAAAATTTAAAAATAAAAAATACAATTAAGTTATAAAAAAATCCATTAAAAAGAAAAAATAACATTGAAAAAATAAATTTAAAAAAGAAAAAAAAAAAAATGTTTGTATAAATATAAAAATTTAAAAATAAAATAATTAAAAAAATTTTATAATAAAAAGAAACCATATCAATGTGAAAATAATTAAATATATATAAAAGAAAAATAATCACTATAAAAAAATATATAAAAAAAACCTTTTTTGGGCTTCTTGGTGGCCTCAACTTGATCGCGAGAATCGAGTGAGGGGCTCATCCGATGTTATGAATCAGATGGAGCCTTGCCCAGTGGTTGAAGGAGGTACGACCTAGGGCTAGCAGAGCATCGATGGAGCTTGCCTAGGGGCTTGGCGAGGCATGGCCTTGTGTAGGTAGAGATACATGCGCCTTTGCTCCCCGAGGGTCGCGGGCCCGTCTGCTGGCTTAATACAATTCTGAGAATTGGATTGAGCCAGCCAAAGGGCCCGAAGAGGAATTCTATTTTTTTATTGTTTTATAATAATCATCATTTATTTTATAGCTTTTTCTTTTTTTTATGGTTTTTTTCTTTAAATTTATAATAAAAATATTAGACTTGTAGTTGACATAAATTGGTTAAAAGAATTTCCATCACCCAAGTGCCTCGTATGCCACTAAATCTCAAATCCAACTACATTAGGTTTCATAGACAATATTTAATTACATTTCTAAAAGAATTTATGAAATTTCTTTCCTAGTTAAGCAAAATGGACAACAATCCTACTCTAATAATAGATAGAAAAAATTTGTGGAAGACATAGAAGGACAAAAAGCCTCCAAATAATTACAACAATTAGAGAACTTCGCATAACGAGACTATAGACGGAGATACAAGTCTATAATTTGGATTAATTCCTTGTTTTGAATTTTAGGTTTCGGATTATTGACAATTTGTAAGTTATGAACTTTATTGTCGTTTTCATGTCAGTAGAATTTGATATCTGCATTCCCCCTTCGTATAATTTTCATCCTCGGTAGAGTTTTGAGATCTTCATTATTTTTTTTGTCATGGTAATATTAAATATATGTTTTGTAATTTTTTTGGTGTTCATCTTCCTTTACTAGGCGTTTTGTTTATCTGGCTACACTAATTCTAATAGGATGAATTCCTTCCTCATGTAAAATTATTTCCTTATATTTTCACTTATTTTTAACACTCTAGTTCCGTTTTGGAAATTTTTCAAGAGGCTAGATACATACCTATTGCTTTGCAATTTCTTTAGAATAAAGCTCTTAATTTCCTATAAGTTTCTATCCCTATGACGATCAACCTTGCTAATATAGTATGATTGTTTCCTTATCTTGAGTTTTAGCATTTGTTTCGAGCTCTTAACATTACCTATAATATTAAAATGAAAATTCACTAGACCACATTCTACTTGTGATATGAAGGACAAGAAATGGGTGCATTCAAATATTGTAAAAGCATGCTTGTATCCTCTTGGAGATATGCGTGTGAAGATGTTTGTTTGATGGTTTGGAGCAATCCTTTCTTGAATTAGCTTTCGCATTATTGACAATCTGAAGCTATCAACTTCATAAGTAATTTTCATGTCAGTTAGAGTTTTGATATCTGCATTGCTCCTTCATAATTTTCATCCTCTGTATAGTTTTGAGATCTTTATGATTTTTTTTAGTCATGGTAATCTGAACTATGTCATGAGGTAAGTGTTTTGATGTTGATCTTGGTTTACTCGCCATTTTTTTTATATGGCTATTCTAATTCCTGGTAGGATCGGGAAAAGGAGGTGGATTTTGATGCAATTGCACATCGTTGGGCAAACAGGGCTGAAATGGTTGAAGCCCGAGCACTTAGACACATGGCGAACTAGAGAACTGTGGGTAGAAGAGGAAAAAAGTGCTAAACATACGAAGGCAATACCCGCGCTTTAGAAAAAGGTGGTATTGATTTGGGCGCCCTCAAATGGTAAGCAGTTTTGGATGGAGGTAGAGTGATCCCACTCAACAATCGATGCATGGAAAGTGGAGGTGAGCCATTGTCACTTATCGGAGCAGTCAACCACACACGATGTGATTGACTGGGAGATCCAGATCAAACAACTGAGATCAAGCCTGATGGAGGAAGTGGAATTGATGAAGGAATACATCGTGATTTGTAAAGATTTGGAATCCATTCGATTGCCATGGTAAAGGAAAAGCAGAAAGAGACAGAGGGCCGAGCTAACCAGCTGTAGCATCGAGCACAAGAGGGCTTGAGAGATTCAAGCCATCCCATAGAGGAATCTGTCTGGATTGAGGACCACACCTGGATCTTACCACTATAGACTAGAAGGTCACAAATTTGGTAGGAAGAAGAAGAGTCTATGTACTCCAGTGGCGTGGGTCCAAAAACCACCCTGCCAAGCAAAACCTACTTCAGGAGAACTCACATTGAGTCCCTGTATTGTAATTGTCTACTTAAAGGCACAATAAAACAAGGCGACAGCTGAAAGATGGACCGAAGACGTAGCCCTGAAGAATATGGTGAACTCCTTATTAAAAATTCTTGTGTCTTTGTATTTTATTACTGGATTTCTCTGCTGTCTTTCCATCTTTTTGTCTGTGTATTGGAAATTTGATCAATCCGTTGCTTCAATAACACAGAATACACACAACCACATGAGTCTATAATACCTTTGTTTAATAAATCTTCAACTGATGTCACTCACAGGGTGAATATCAGATCAAGTGGTATCAGAGCCCTAGGCTGTAAGGTTAGACAAGCTTGTGTTGGTTTAGCTATTGAATGCTCACGAGATCAAATCTCAAATTAGGAGGAGATCTGGTTGAAACTACTCCTGAAATTGGGAAAGTCTTTCCTCCGAAGACAATGTTAGAGAAAGGTTCTATGGGGCCAGACCCTCAATTCATAGAGAGTTTCCTAGATATAAAGTCTATGGTAGAAGAAATGCATAAGGACTTTAGAAAGCACAAGGATGGAGATTCATCAGGTTCTAAACAAGATAAAGAAGAAGATGAGTCTCATTCCCATGACCACTCAAAAGGAAAGGGGAAAGAGAAAAGCTTTCTCACACCACCTAATAGCCCTGTGCATAATAAGAAAGCATTTTTGATTAAGCTAGATGTTAAATTTAATTTGCCTATATATTATGGAGAGCTAAATGTTGAAAAGTTGGACAATTGGATTTGACAAATTGATGTGTATTGTAGAGTGGAGAATATCAACTTAGACAAGAGTAGAATTCAGCTGGTAAGCGTATGCCTAGGAGGCACTTCCTTGGTTTGGTGGGAAGGCAGAACCTAAGCTAATATGAAGAAACATTTTAAGACCATCTCGGTCTGGAGTCAATTTGTTGCTGCAGTCAAAAATCAGTTCAATCCATTTTTGTACATGCAACAAGCCATGATGAGTTGGAAAACTCGTCGGCAGTTGAAATGGAAAAGTGTGCAAGGGTATACTCGAGTTCAGAAAGAGAGCATTGATGTTGGGTATCTCATTAGATTCACCAGAGACTTTGTTGAAGTACATTGGTGGTCTACATAACTACATGAGGCATGCCATCCTCATGTTTAATCCCACTAGTATAGACGAGGTATCTGTACAAGCTACTCATCTAGAAGCTAGAGGAAATAATGGAAATCTAGAATTTGGGGGACCATCCCAACCCACTGTAAGCAAGAGCAAGGAGAAAAGAAAGCAGAAGTGGAAAGCAATGAAGGCTAACACTACACAAAAAGGCACAGCTTCATGCACTCACTGTAAAAGGAGGGGCATGATGATGAGCACTATTGGATTATGCATCTAGAGCCGAGACCTAAGAAGTCCAAGGGCAAGAAGAAGAAGACTGCTGCAACTATTCAAAAAGATTTGCAGTCAGATTCAGGAGATGAAACAATCATTTCAGCCACAGGTATAAAGGGTAAGAATTTTGAAGCACCTACTAGTAATTCTGCTCAAACTATTATTGATGAAGAATATGAGAGGAAAAGACATGAGCTTTTCCATATTCGAGTTATTTCCAAACATCAAAAGATTGATACTTTGTTTGATAGTAGTTCACAAGTAAATTTGATTTCTCAAGCAATTGTAAAGAAATTGGGATTAGAAACTAAACCTCACAGGAAACCATACCCATTAGGATGGTTGAAGGATAAAACACAACTACAAGTGACTAGACAGTACAAACTCAAGTTTTCTTTTGGGTCAGCTTTTGTAAATGAGGTTGAGTTAGACATAATTCCCTTCGCTATATGTGGAGTTGTTTTAGAAGGTCCTTACTTGTATGATAGAAAGGCTATTTTCTATAGAGCTGAGAACAAGTATATAATTGTTAAAGATGGAATCAAATACTTTGTAAGAGCTCATAAGCTCAAGAATAATTATACTCTCATAAATTTTGGGTAGATAAAAAGAATGATAAATTCATGCAAACAATTCTTAGTAATGGTTGTAAAGGAAAATAAACCTAATAAAACCAATGTATTTGAGGGTTGTAATGCTCAGCAGCAAGCTGATATAGAAAACATTTTTTCAGAGTATGATGTTTTGTTTCAGTAACCCAAAGGTCTGCTACCCAAAAAGGAAATAGTACATTATATTATTTTGCAGCAAAATGTAATTTCCATTGCCTAACTTGGGATGTATAGGTTGTCTGCTTTAGAGAATGTTGAAATCAAGAAGCAGGTGCAGGAGTTGCTCAAGAAAGGGTTCATCAGGCCTAGCACATCACCATGTGGGTCACCAATCATTTTGGTGAGAAAGAAAGATGGCTCGTGGATAATGTGCATTGACTACCAAGCACTGAATAAGATAACAATCAAAAATCGTTATCCCCTTCCTCGCATAGATGATCTTTTGGATCAATTAAAGGAAGTTATTTATTTCACCAAGCTGGATTTTCATAGTGGATACCATTGGGTCATAGTTGCGGAGCAAGATGCACAAAAGACTACATTCAAAACAAAGCAGGGATTGTATGAGTGGTTGGTTATGCCTGTTGGCTTGACCAATGCTCCTACTACTTTCATGAGATTAATGAATGAAGTACTCAGACCTTTTCTTGATGATTTTGTTATTGCGTATCTAGATGAAATTTTGATTTTTAGTAAAACATGGGAAGAACACTTAAAGTATGTTAAGCATAAATTAGATGTTTTGAAAAGAGAAAAACTTTATGTTAAACTCTCAAAATGTGAATTTGGCAAAACATCTCTAAATTATTTGGGTCATATAGTAGGGGATGGTAAATTGAAAATAGATCCCTCTAAAGTGGTAGTCATTGTGGCCTAAACCCAAGTCTACTACAGAAGTAAGAAGCTTCTTAGGAGCAGCACAATATCGGAGGAAGTTCATTTCTAATTTTTCCTCAATTGTAGCTCCCTTAACATGCTTTGACAACATTGAACAGGGTGTTTCTTTGGGTAGGCAAACATAAAAAAGCCTTCGACACCTTGAAAGAAAAGATTAGTAGAGCACCTATATTAGCACTACCAGATCTACAAAGACTGTTTTAAATCCAAACAGATGTTAGTGACTATGCCATGGGAGCAGTGTTAATAGAACACGGTAAACCCATATGTTATCATTTTGAGACTTTTAATCCTGTAGTCGTTAACTATCCTACCTATGATAAAGAATTATATGCATTAGTTTAGAGTATGAAAAATTGGAAACATTACTTAATGGGAAAAGATACAGTAATACATACTGATCATCAACCACTTCAATATCTACACTCCCAAACTAAGTTGCAACAATCAAGGCATTATAGATGGATGGGATTTCTACAACAGTTTCACCTAGTCATTAGATATAAGAAGGGCATACACAACAAAGTTGCAAACATGTTCTTTAGACCCATTATAAATGCATCTACCATACCTAAGCATAATTTTGTGCTACATGAAAGCTACATAGAACATTATGCTCAAGATATAGACTTTAAATATGTATATGCAGCGTTGAGTCAATGTAAAAAGGTAGAAGAATTGGACTATCATGTGAAGGAGTGAATCTTATAGCATTGTGTGAAACTCTGCATTCCACAAATAGAGAGAATAAAGATAATTAGAGAGGCACACACTTCTCTGATATCATGTCACTTTGGGGTAAGTAAAATAGTTGCATAGCTGCAAAGCTTTTGCTATTGGCCAAAAATGAATGAGACAGTTTCTAGGTATGTAAGAGGCTGTACAATGTGTGCTAAAAGTAAGCCCAGCAATAGAAAAGTAGGCTTGTACACTCCTTTACCAGTTCCTTCTCACCCTTGGGAAAGTGTTTCCATGGATTTTGTTGGAGGACTGCCTAAATCTAGGAAGGGTCATGATTATTTATATGTGGTTGTGGATGGGTTAAGAAAAATGTGCATTTTGATACCTTGTAATAAATAGATTACAGCTGAACAAATTGCAAAATTATTATTTGAACATGTATGGGTTCATTTTGGATTACCCAGTTCTATTGTATCTAATCGAGACACTCCATTTGTGGGGAAGTTTTGGTCAAGTCTTAGGGAACTGATGGACACCCAATTGAAGAAAAGCACAACTTTTCCTCCACAAACCAATGGCTAGACAGAAGTAGTTAACATGACAGTGATCCAGTTTCTCAAGGGATATTGCAGTAAACATCCTAAGCTTTGGGATGAAAATTATTGTTATGTGCATCATGCTTACAACAGAGACAAACACTCTTCTACACAGAGATCTCCTTTTGAGACCTGTTTTGGTTTCATACCAAGGTCACCTTTGGATTTTGTCTTTGGTAAAGATACCATGGTTAATGGACACAATCATGTGGAAAAGGTAACTAGGTTCATTGAACAGATACAGGAGATCCACCAAGAAATACAGGAATAGTTGGAAAAGAGCCAAGCCAAATATAAGGCTAGGCATTACAAGCATCAAATGGAGCATAGTTTTCAAGTTGGAGATAAGGTCTGGTTGTATATCAACAAGGACAGGATGCAAGGTGAAGGTAAAAAGCTAAAGCCTATCAGGTATGGACCTCTTAGGATACTTGAGAATATTGGTGAAAATGCTTTTCACCTTGTTCTACCAACTTACATGCACATCTACTCAGTCGTAAATGCAGATTGCTTGAGATTGTTTGAACCTTCAATGATTGAGGATCCTCAAGAGCAATGTAAATTTCCTTCCATTGGTGACCTACTACCTGAATATCTTAATGAATTAGAGGAAGACAAAGTGTTGGACAAGAAGGTAAGGACGACGTGAAGAGGAGATGTTGAGTACCTTAGAATTGGACTCAAAGTTTCAAAGACAAGCAGTGCAAAGTGGATTGAGATTGGACAAGTGAGATAGTAGTATCTTCACTTAGTCGATGCTTGAAAGAAAACAAAATTTTGGTGGTCCAAAATATTTTTCAGTGGGAAGGCCATGATTGAAATTGGATCCATAAAAGACTATCAAAGAACCATGACTGTATCAAGTCAGGACAAATCTCTAAGAATTCTGAACAACGATAAAAAACACCCATGAACTAGTGGCAATAGTAACCAACGTAGAACAATGAGGACCTCGGTCAAAGCTCGCTAACTGAGGCCCATGGAGACTATGCAGGAGGTCAAAGTAGCCCTTGGGAGTCCCGGATTGGGAAAAGGAGGTGGATTTTGATGTGAAATTAGCATATCGCTGGGAAAGCACGGCCGAAATGGGGGCAGCCCGAGCACTCGGATGCATGGTGAACAAAAGAACCGTGGGCAAAAAAGGAAAAAAGCACTAAACGTACGAAGGTGGGACCGACACTCTAGAAACCAATGGTATTGATCGAGCCGCCCTTAAACGATAAGCAGTTTTGGGTGGAAGCAGAGTGATCCCACTCAACGATCAATGCATGACAAGTGGAGGTGAGAGAAAACTATCACTGATCGCGCGTTATTGATAGAGAAAGTCAACCGTGTGGGATGTGCCTATAACATTAAATCTGGGAGATCGAGATTGGACAGTTGAGATCAAGCCCGATGGAGGAATAAAAATCAACGAAGGAATATGCCATGATTTGTAAAGATTTGGAATCTGTTTGACCGCCATGGTGGAGGAAAGACTTCATCCATGACTTAAGTCAAGAAAAAACCAACGAAGCAGGTTGCCGCCATATAGAGGAGGACAAATGGCCACTCCTTAAGCGTTCATGTTGATGCTGAACAGGGAACTCCAGGGGTAGCTACAGAAGGTGAATTGATAAAGGTGGAAGAGGAACCGAACAGACATGAGTTCGAATGGCTAGAAACCATGAACAAAGAGAATACACAAGTAAAGTCAGTCAGAAGAAACCCTGAGAGGAAGACTAAACATTGAGAGATAGAAACTAGAGAAGAAGGCAGTAAAGCAAAAGTAGAAAGAGACAGAAGGATGAGCTAACCAACGAAAAACATCTAGCACTAGAGAGCTTGAGAGATTCAAGCCATCCCATAGAGGAATCTGTCTGGACTGAGCACCACATTTGGCTCTTGCCACTGTAGACCAAAAGGTCATAGAACTAGTAGGAAGAAGAAGAGTTTGTGTACTCCACTGGCTTGCGGAATCCAAGAACCACCCTACCAAGCAAACCTGCTTTAGGAGAACTCACATTGAGTCCCTGTATTGTAATTCTCTGCTTAAGGGCACAATGAAACAAGGCCACCATGGAAAACTGGATTGGAGACGTAGCCCTGGAGAATAGGGTGAACTCCTTATTAAAAATTCTTGTATCTTTGTATTTGCTTACTGTATTTCTCTGTTGTATTTCCATTTTTTTGTTCGTGTATTAGCAATCTGACCGACCTGTTGCTTCAATAACACAAAAAGCAGACCAACACATGAGTCTGTAATACCTTTGTTTAATAAATCTTCAACTGATGTCACTCATAGGGTGAATACCAGATCAGTGGATTAGATTGAAATTTGAAAAAGCATGAACTCTCAATTGAAGAGAGAGCATGGAATCCTGGAGGAAGTACAAGTGGTAAAACTCTTGTGGCCATTGAAGGGAAGTGTGGAATCCCTATATTAAGTCTTATCATTTTTCCAACATCTTCCTTTTCCTTTGTCCATATCGATTGTGATTATTCTTGTGTGTTTGGATAATGTGTGGTCAGAGTTTGGGACTGTTTGTGTCCAGTCTCTATTCGAGGCGGTCATGGTTCTATGGGATAGAGGAATCAATTCTCTAAAAAATGGTATTGATTAGATTCTATTTAATTTCAATGTTTCTATCCATCTATGCTTTGTTGTAAGAACTAATTCCATTTCATAACTTTGTATTTTTGTTTGGTGCATTGTAAATTATTGGAGTCAATGACATTGCAGGAAAATGAATGAAATATGGAAGGAAAGAGGTGGTTGACGTTATTGTTCAAGGCATTCCAATTAGCTCGTTGAACATGAAATCCAATCCCAATTCTAGGTATATAGAGATGGCCCTGTATCTCTCCTTTTGATTAGTTGAAACATGGTGCTTTAGCCAATTTTATTGACTTTAAGGCTCTCCTTCCTCCTCAATAATTTGTATTAAATTTAAATTTTTCTTTATTTTTTCAATCATCCTCAATAATTTTTATTAGAGATAATTTTTCTGTCATTCCTTCAAGAAGTTGCCCCCTATGAATTCAAGCATCACCAGATTTTTAATGAATTCTGATAGCTCTGTATTTGGGTTTAATCTATTGTGTATTAGTTTATTTTGTGGTTTTCTAGTATAACCTATTCCTTATTAGTTTAACCCATTATTTTTTTCTAACATGACTTACAGTGTATTGTGTTCTTTCTTTGTTTAATCTGTAGGTTTTTCCCTTTTGGGTGTAAAAATATACATTTTCGAAAGTGGATTCCTATTTGTCTTCATTATTTAATTATGTGATAGAAAGATTTATTATTTTTATATAAAAGACAAATTGATAATCTTCAAGACAAATAGATAATTTTCATTATATCTTATTAAAAATATGCATTTTTCTCTAATATTTATGTGGTATTGCATGCAGATTTATTTACAGGAGGGATTTGACCTCCTAGTTTTGCTGAAAGGGTTTTTTTTAGAGTAAATATTGATGTAGTTATATATTATTCTTTCCTTCTCTCAAATACTGTAAGAGAATTATGCACACAATTATTAATAAAAATATTTTTTATGGAAAGGGTTAAACTCCTTCCTAGTTCTCAAGAAGGATGGGGCACCATTTTTCTTTCAGTAGTGTATTTATCTTTGTTTGTGTTGATTACTTTTCTTTAAACTCATACCCGTCAAAACATATTTTTTTAAAGATACATTTACTTTACAACATTTATATTTGAGGCATGTCATATTACACTTCAATGATCATCCATTCATATTATAACACTTATCCCATTTGCATCTAACTCATAAAACACTTACATTAAAAAAAAAATCTATATTTTTTTTTACAAAAATATAAGTTATACAATATTTCACCATGCATTGAAAAACAATAAACATAATTATACTTAACAGACCATTCATATTGGTTTTTATTTTTTTTTTGGTTTTCATTTTAGTTGATTTTTAAAGCTTTTTATATTGTATTATTTATATTTTATATAATTAGATAAGGGTATACATATATAATTTAATTTATTTATGTATTTATGTTCATATATTGAATTGATATTGTACCATGTTACTTTGAATTTGTGTGTGTGATTAGTTGAATTGTGTGTTTTCTTTTTTGAAATTTCATATCTATATCTCGGTGGTCCTAATAATGATTATTTCCTTTTGAATTTTGAGACCAAATTTTATATAGTGTGTTTGCTTATTTGGTCTAGTATTTTGTATGTTTATTTAATTAAAATCCCATATATATGTGAATGCTTGTATCCATGTTTATTTATGAATATTTGTATGTAATTTGGAATTGTAATCATGTGTTTATTGTGATGAATTATGAATTTGAATGGGTAAACATAATGTAGATTTTAATTTGTATATTGTGTGTGTGGGTGTGCTTTTTAAAGCTACGTAAGAATATTTGAGCATTTTCTTTTATTGACTTGAAATTTTATCATGTGCAATTAGTTATTTGAAATTGCATGTTTTGTGTTTAGTCCAATTTGTATATTGTGTGTTTGTTTGAACTTGTACTGTATGTTTTACTTTTTATAGTGTGTGATTGCTTATTTAATGTTGCATTTTCATATTTGGGTGTTTGTTTTTATATTAACTTGAAATTGTATTATGTGTGTTTCCTTAGTTTTTTAACACCCCTCCCTTGTGTACTAAAGTATTGCAAACCAAAGCCGAGTTACAACTAGGTGTGATATCCTCCCTTGTGTGCTAAATTATTGTAAACCTAAGTTGAGTTAAAGCTAGGTTTGATATCCTCCCTTTTCTTTTAAATCATTGTAAACCTAAGTTGAGGGAATCTAGGTGTGATACCCTCCTTTGTGGGTTAAACTATTCTAAACCTAAGATGAGGAAAGCTAGGTGATATGTACTATGAAAAGAAAATGTGTTATTAATAAATTAATAAAATAAATCACTTAGAGGGTGGAGCACCAAGAGAGAGGAGATTATTTCCAAATCCCATGAGGAATGGGAATAGAGATGAATCTTTCATGATAAGCTTCTATATGACATTCTAAATAAGTTTGGATGGATTGGATATCCATCGGATGGATGGGAGATAAACATTCATCAGACATAAAAGCTTCATGGGAAATAAAGGCAAGATTTTATGAGGAAAAGCCTCCTGGGATATAAATATGAGCTTTTGCGAAAAAGACATAGGAAAATGGAAAAATCCATAAAAGCATGACGTCGGTAGTGGTAACTAAATCATGAAAGAGGGTATTAAATACCCATTGATTGATCAATTGAGGGAAGTTGATTCTTGGCAACATCTTCGGCTCGAAGGGAGTAAAAGGTGATTCATGGTTGGGTGATGGTGCTCCTCCCTCCAAGAGAGGTTTTAGTTGGTATTAGATGCATGGGATGTTTGTATGATGATTCTTACTCTCTCTCTCTCTCTCTCTCTGTTATAGTGCCAAGTTTTTTATGAGAAGATTTTATTAATTCTTTGTTATCGTTCCAATTTTTCTATGAGATGATTGCTTAAGTTTCCTCACCATGAGAATGTTTGAATGAATTACATGGGTTTGTGTACTAACAAAACTATTAGGATGTCAAATCGTACAATTCAGATATATCAATTACATAATTTCCTCTTTTATAGAAAATGAATGATTCAATAATGCATGTAACTGTCGTGTGCTCTCATATGCATTTCAAAGTTATTAAGATTATCTTTACAGTGGTAGCAAAGAGTAGCATGCTTTAGTGTTTTGCAAGTTTTCATGCATGTGGAATAATTATGGAGTAATGTCTCCCATAGTATTATCAAAGGTTCACCAGGTTCTATGTCATACATAATGAAATTAGATGCTCTTGCATGCAGTATAAGGAATTAATGGAACATCCTTTTAGTTATGCATATATGGGTCTGCAAGATATCCTATGAAATTGACTTGAATATCATCAAGTTGCTAATGGTACCTAGTGTGTTTATGAGATAGGTTACCTGTATAATGCCTGATCTAAGATTTGTATTTAATTAAGCATTTCATTATGCATGACGGAAACAAGACCTCTAATAATGATGGATGATCATGATAGTAGAGTTTAATTAAGATCATTTATGTAGGTAAGGAAATTAGTATAGGTTGCATGTTATGGTTAGTTCTGCTTTCATCTACTAAATCATGTTTACTAAAAATCATCTACTAAATCATGTTTACTAGAAATCTGACACATAAGCCTTGGCAATAAGGTTAAAAGACCATACCAAAAGCACTCTATAATTAAATTGATCATGACTATGGAGTCTATTACATAATTACTAATGATGATATAAGGGCGGGCTAAAGATACACTAAGTGGTATTGTTTCTTTACGATTAAATATAGAACAAAATAAACATTTGTGGAATGGGAGCTTAGGAGGTAAATTCTATCGTAGGCTAACGAGGTTCTTTACCAAAGGTATCAAACAAAAAGTTCAAACACTAACTCTTATGGACCAATCCACCTCTGTAGGATTTCCATTACGGGTTTTAAAAAAAAAACATTCTCCATAAAGGTGAAGTTAAAATTTGAAGCTTAGAACATGTTAAAGTCATATTTATTTGTTGTCGATAAAGAAAGTTAGGATTCCTTAATGGTTTATTGAGGAACCATGAATAATAGATAAGTTAATTCAATATATATGTAACACGATATTATATCAAGAAATTTAATTAAGGAGGAAGTTTTTATGCTTTGGTGGAAGATGTTTTCTACCCCAACTACGTTGTATACTCAAACAGGTCCTCTAAGAAGACTATATAGCATCGAAAAAATTAATATAAAGTTAAATACGAAAGAATTCTCAAGAAACTTCAATCAATCCTACATCAAACAGCTATCAAGATAAGCTTTGGGGTCTTTGTGTTTCCCTCCCTATATGTTTTTGAAGCTGCCTTTCCATGGCTACAAAGTATGCAATAAATCTCTGGAATTATTAAGCTTCGTTTTAAAACGATAGGCCAGCAACACAAGTACCGGAGGAAATGTAATCCGCTTTGTCATATAAAGAACATTTTTTTTTGGAGGTAAAGGTGTTGTTATGGATTCTTTGGCGTATTATATTATTGAGGAATTGAAGAATTCTGGAATATAAAACTACAAAATATGACCTCCTCCAAAAATTTCTTTGACTCTATTTTCATGATATCGACTTGAGTGGCACGTTACAAATTATCAACATAAACGGACTCATCCATAAATTATGACATAAAGGGACTCATCCATAATGTCGATATTACATTACTTGTGTGTCTACCCGGTCACGCTGTTTCCCATTAGGTGGTAACCACCACTAATCCATCCATCGTAGGGAGGACCTCACCTCCGTGATTACATTACCGTACTCAACAACTAATTGCCATGAAATGGACTAACCCATTAAGGAAGATATATCATGGCCAGTTCAACATTCACAACGGAGAACTCAACCTTTCTCAGATGATAGCGATAAAACTCAACCTTTGGGTTAACAAACAATATGGTTATGTCTCCAAGCATTTTTGGAAACTCGTTGATGTAAGAGGAGAGGAATAACTAGGAAGAATTGTCAATCTGAATATGAAATCGAGGCACGGGGATGGAGCTTCTGCACATGTTATGTGGACGGACAGAAGCTAGCTCTTATTTTGTTCTGGAAAAAGGTCGGGAAAATTAGCCGAGACATGTGATTCACCATACGATTACTCCTCCCTATGGATTACCGCTGAATACACGCGTATGCTGCTTGATCCTCATGCGCAGTCATTTTTTTTCGTGTGTGTTACAGATTTTCTGTTCACGTTCAGGATGGGATGAATGCCGGTTTCAGTGTCTGTTTTTATTGTTTACGGAACGGTCAGTGCCTGTTTTTATTGTTAACGGAACTGTCAGTGCCTGAGATGTACGAAATTGTTCAATCCGAAAAGCCTACTTTTGGCTTATAGATATAGGGTTACCTTAAAAAATGCTTAGAAAATAATGCTGGTAAAAGCACCAATGAGAAACAATAAAAAACAATTTTACGTATGGTTTACGGGTAAGGATTTTTGAATATAAGATGTACATATAGTAAAATTATAACCGTTGTTGGCATGTAAACCTTGGCGACGTGGACGCAGTGGCTTTTAGTTTTATTTTAGGAGGAAAGTATGGCAAAGCGGTCAGTTTTTCCCGGCTGCTAAAGCAACATGAAAATTCCACACCCTACAAAGCTCCGCCTTCTTAGCTTTTAGAAACATCACGAGAAAAGCTTTAGATTGATGTTTCCTATTTAAATACTACATTTTGCGTTTGTCTTATCACACCAGGGAATTCAATCGTGGAAACCTGAATTTTTGTCTTAGGAAGGTAGTAACTTTAACTGCAAAACATGACTTTGTATTAACATCACTATTGGTAACTAAATCATGAAAGAGTGTATTAAATACTTAGTGCATTGATTAATTGAGGGAAGTTCAACGTTGGGAAGATCTTTGGCTCTAGGGAATCATAGGTGATTCATGGTTGGGTGGTGCTGCTCCTCTCTCCATGTAAAGTTTTAGTTAGTGTCAAATGTGTGGCATGTTTGTATGATGATTCTTACCCACTCGCTATAATTAGGGTTTGTTTACGATAATATTTATTAAGTCTATGTTATTGTTCTAGTTTTTCTATGAGATGGTTTCTTAAGTTTCATCACCGTGAGAATGTGTGAATGAATTACATGGGATTGTGTAGTAATAAAATTATTAGGATGTTAAATCCAACAATTTAGATATATGGATTTCCTAATCTCCTCTTGTATAGAAATGATGGATTCAATAATGCATATCACTGTGGTGTGCTCTCATATGCATATTGAGATTATTGAGATTATCTTTGCAGTGGTAAGAAAGAATAGCATGTTTTAGTGTTTTGTAGATGTTCATCCATGTGGAACAATTATGGTGGAGTGTCTCTTTTAGTATTATCAAGGGTTCACCATGGCCTATGTTGTGCATAATGGAATTAGATGCTCTTGCATGCAATATAAGGAATTCATGGTACATATTTTTAGTTATAAATATATGGGTCTGTAAGATATCCAATGAAATTGACTTGAATGTGACGAGGGTTCTAACAGTACCTAGTGTGTGTATGAGATACATTACCTATATAATGCATGATCTAAAATTTGTATTTAATTAACCAATTTGTTATGCATGATGGAAACAAGACCTATAATAATGATGGATGATCATGATAGTAGAGTTTAATTAATATCATTGATGTAGGTAAGGAAACTATTATAGGTTGCATGTTATGTTAGTTCCATCTTCATCTACCAAATCACATTTACTAGAAATCTCAGACATAAGACTTGACAATAAGGTTAAAAGATGATACTAAAACCACTATATTCTTAAATTGATAATGACTGTGGAGTCTGTTATATAATTACTAATGGTGATCTAAGGGCAGGCTAAAGATATCCTTGCTAGTATTACTAAATCATGTTTACTAGAAATCTCAGACATAAGTCTTAACAATAAGGTTAAAAGACGATACCAGAACTACTTTATTCTTAAATTGAGAATGATTGTGGAGTCTGTTATAGAGTTACTAATGATGGTCTACAGTCAGGCTAAAGATACCCTTGCTAGTATTGCATCTTAATGATTAAATATAGAAAATATAAAGAAACTTTATAAAATGGGAGCTTAGCAGCTAAATTCCAATGTACGATAAGGAGATTTGTTAAAACTTGGAAATATATATTATATGTTTTTCTATTTGAATTTTTATTTGTGTTTCATATTTAAAAATTAAAAATTGTATGTTTTCTTATTTAAATTTGTATTTTCTATGTTGTTTAAAATTGCATATATGTAACACCCCTCCCTTGTATGTAAAACTTTGCTAACCTAAGCTGAGAAAAAGTAGGTCTAACATGTAATAAGAAAAGTAAAAAGTCTATGAAATAAATGAACTAATTAATCACTTAGAATAGTGAGACACCAAGAGAGGAGATTCTTGCCAAATCCCATTGGTGAATGGGAATCAATATTATTCATAATAAGACTTCTAGATCCAGATCTAGATGAGATTAATGGATTTGGAGATAAATATCCATTAAACTACTTAGTTGGAGAAAGATGCTAAGTTAAGGAAAAGCATAAAAGCCTTGCCCGAGAAAAGGCAAGCTTTGATGAGCAAAATCCTCACGGGAAAATAACTCTGAGCTCGGGGGTGAATTGGAAGCATGTAGTTCTAGGTTGTGTGGTGGTGCTCAGTTTTCCATGTGACATTATTTCAATTTCATTTATAGAATTCCATTTCATGGGATTTGTTGTATGTTTTTCCTTACCTTGTATATTGTCAAATTCTCTCAACATATGTGTATAGCTACATGTGTGATCTTTGTGTAGAAAGATAATTGAATAATGATGCATGAAACAACTAGGTAGGATGAATAATTATGCTTTAAGGTAGCCACCATAGAGCTAGTGGTTCAGGTTATCCATGTTAGGCCTTTTGCACTATGAATTGTATCTACTAAAGGTCATCTTAACTATTTATTCACTGTGGTTAGTATTGCATAAGATATGCCAACAGGACTATGGACATGTTATATCGAGAAGTTAACTACAGTGTATTTATGATAAAGAGTCCATTAATCTTTGTGTTAAATCCTCAGAGGAACAAAACTCGACTATAAGATCTTAAATGATCATGATTGATGCCTTTCATTACGATGTGATGTATGCATGTGTAGAATTGCAGGTATTAACCTTGTCTATGGGATGATTATATATGAACGAATATGACAACTATTGCATATTTAAGCCAAGTTAAATTTAGTGAAGGAACAAAATATGGGGTTTTAATATTGGATCAAGGAGGTATGTAACAAATGGTATGATAGCTCTAATTTCAAGCATTATGATCTAATAAACAACCCACCTCTATAGGGTATGAATGCGCTTTAGGTCCTAAATTAGGAAGTTCAATAAGCTTGGTGGTTTTCATTCTTCCTATAACACCTTTATGCTAAAGAAAAAAAGAAAAAGAAAAAAAATATGACACACATATGCAGAGCGAAAGGCTAGATTTTGCCCCATCTTGTGCATAGTAATAGGATCTACCCTATTACACATATACTCTAGCCCAACATATTCCTTGTGTATGCATATAACTTACTCTACACAGTCATGCTTTAATTTCATTAGTTTTAGACATAATAAGATTGTTAAAATGAGGAGACTTATAACATAAGTCTATAGACATTAATATATGTACAATTAATAAGTTTCCAAAAAGTAAAGGTTTTGTAAAAATCATAAATTCTTCTCTATTTCTTCCCAAGAAAAAATAAGAAAAATATATTGGAACCTACTATATTGTTCTCATAAAGAAGTCTTTAGGGACCTAAAGTGTCTCTAGAGAGATAAACATGGCCAAGAAGTAAAATATGTGAGCATTTAAAAGAGTAAGTTACAATACTCTACATAACTCAAATATTGAAATTTTTCTTACAAAAAAATTAGAAAGGAGAATCATGGTAAATTGGGATGTTCTAAAATTAAAGACAATCAATGGAATTTCTTTTAGGAATTTGTTAAGATATATTTACAAATAAAACCCCAATAACTGATACTACTAACTTGCAATGAACTTCAATATTTTAGAACAAGAAAGTATGACTAATTGAACCATACACTAGGCTAATGAACAATTGTAACTTTGAATATTTATGCAAATTTATGATTGAAATCAAACTGAAATTTCAGAGGAAATTTTAATAAGTTTGCAGGGAGTGAATGTTGTCAAGCCAAATCGATGAAAGAATTTCCTTTCCATCACCTAAAGTGAATCAACTGCTTAATGTGATTAATATGACTTAACTATATTCTATGCTTAGCATAATATCCTCAATTATCTTAATGAGTACAATATGAATTCATGGTCACTGGCTCAAGCCCTGAGAAGGCCTACAAAAGTGTAGTGTGAAAGGCACACCACAAGAAATGTGATGTTCTGGTGATGCCATTTTAGATGCTCAGAATCTTTCCTACCAAGTTAATAATGCCCATATGTTTAAATCCTTGGACATCTAGTGCAATGCTAGAACCACGAATAGGCATGAAGCAAATATGGTGATTTCAAGTTTTAATTTCTAAGGATTGTCAACAGGGAAGTTGGGACCCAATCTACCATATAAATGATACGAATATTGATTGCTAGATGTTGTAAACATTCTTATTAATGTATTTGAAATGATCATTTTTGTTTTTCCGCAGTGAGTGCTTCTCAATTTTAGAGAACCTTAGCCTCAGGGTTATTTCTTAAAAAGGAAATGAGAATTTTCTAAAGTTACAAAAGTAGTTAGAATTGCTAGAGATAAATCATGACCACTAAAAAAAATATCGAGACAATGAATGATACTAAAATAAACTATCAAAATAGTTTATTAATGAAGCCATAGGTTCGTTTGATACTAAATACAAATAAAAACATTCCAAATACATCAAAATCCAATTTTTGGGTAATAGAATCACAACATGGATAAAATCACTTCCACCTATTTTCTTTTAAGTAATCTTGGGTTAAGTGATTGTATGTCTACACCGACCCTATAATATTTTACTACGAGTGATGATGTTGTATTTTGGTAGCTTTCGGAAGTAGTTCATTTTATTGGTAGATTTAAAGCTAAAGAGACACCTTCCCAACTAGGTTTTTGGATAAAATCCCGTTAATGGTTGTAGTTTCCCTTTCGGTCCCCAATAATGCCTTTTCTTTGGCCCTATCCGCTGATCTGGAGGCATTGAAATGAATTTGGTGTAGGATAATGGTTATCCTTTGTTGGTTTCGGAGAGAACAATGTGAGTATCCACCTTATCTGAGAAAAAGAGGCTTGGTTGGACATTCCATGGCCAAGTATCGAATTCTTATCACTCACTGCTCAAGTAAGGATCAAGAATGCCTTTAATACCTTAAAGCATTGAAATTGCATTCGATCGTGAAAATAAAAACCTTATTCACCTCAGGTAATCCTAATACTTATAAAGGTATTATGAAATTATGAGTTTCTTTCTAGGTGAAAAGGTAACAAGAACACGAGGTGTTCTTTAGGTCGAGGACAACTATCCTTCAGGTAGGCAAGCGAGTGAAGCTACCAGACTTGTAGCAAGAAAATGACAACTTGTTGTGAGTGGTTATTCTCCTGTCTTCTTATGTAATTTGGATAACACTTATCCTTACTTGCACATAGACAAGTAACATTGGAAAAATCTAGCTCGTATTATCTTCTCCTGTCTTAATTTCTCCTTGCGTGGAGGTTACACAATGTCTGTTCAATTAGAGGTTCTTCGATATAAATACTCCTCCTACCCACAAGTTGGTATCAAATTTCACCATCTTCAGTGCTAAAACTATATTGGATGCATTTTTCTTTAGATTTCCTTTGAATTCTTCCATAGAGGGAGATATCGCAAGGTGTTGCAGTCATTTAGTAAGGGAGGCCGAGAAATGTCCCTGAGGCCACTGTTGCAAAAAATTATATCTCGAAAGAGGAGAGCGGGGTGTTGTTGAAAGTCCGACATCCTAATGGGCAAGGCTAAGACATGTGTGGAGACTCAAATTCCGTAAGGGTCTCAAGGAAAATGTTGGCAATGATCACAATGATGACTCTCGCATAGCCTTCTTTTATGATGGCTTGCTCATATGAGGAAATTTGCATGATTTTTTTGTTTGGTGTTTCAAGTATGGTTTAAGGTATACTAGCTCACTTCACTGTAATTCTTGCCAATTCTCCTTGATTTCATAGCTATTCTCTTCATTCTTAGTCACAGCCAGAAACAATGGCAATTAATGGATTAATTTGAGAGGGGTGACGGATGATTTTTTCCTGAAGCCATTCTGGTGCATCATATGGGAGATAGGAAAAGCATTTGCAATTACATAATCACCACATACGCTAGCCTTCCATCCCTCTTTTATATTCTACTTCAAAATTATTGTACTAGGTTTGGGTGAAGAGGATTGAGGGTTTTCTAATGTTAGTTTTCGAAGACATTGCTTGCCCTATTTAAATTTAAATAATGAATTGAGGAAGTAGGTTGACTGAAATCCATTTCTAATTAGGTTAAAATTATTGTACTTGGTTTGGACGATTGGGAAATTTGTTCTGTTGAGGAATTTTTTTAATTCATTGAATTGAGAAAGACATAGCCCGACCAATTTAAATAATGAATTGAGGAAGGAGGCTAACTGTAGTAAATTAAAAATTAACTTGATTGTCTAAACACCAAAAGAAAAAGAAATAGTGAAATGTTTTGGTCAAATTAGCAATACAATCCTGTGTATCTAGAGACATGAAATTTTCTCCACTCACAATGGAATGTTTGTAATGTTTGATGATGTGCATCTATGGAATGATCTCCTTTAATGAGCTAGGAGATAGGATGCATCCAATAAATTTTGTGATAGTTGTTCACTTTATACACTATCTCATCTGGCTACATTTTTTGGTAGAGTTAAGAGTAATACACGAAATAACAACAATTCATGTGTTAATTAATTTCCACAAGTATAAATGGAAAATTGTTTACTGCTCTATTTTTCCTAATTACTAAGTGTTGTAAATTATGTAGAAGGTAAAATTTTTATTTCTTTATTTGTTCCCCAAAACTTAAGTTGTTGTTAAATTCTCTTAGGAGGGCACAAGGACTCTATACCATGAGCCATGAGGTAAAAATGGTTTAAAATACTTTAAATGATAGACCTTGTTCATATTTGAACTCGATAAATGAACACATTGTAGTGTATGATTATTGGATTAAAAATTTGGATGAGAAATTCTAGGGATGTGGTCATCATGTAGGATAAATAGACATGGGAGTGTTGAAAAGAGTAATGGGGAATAAACAAAGTTGAATACTATGTTTAATTTTGTACCAATAGGTCTCTTCTGCCATACTATCACCATATTACTTTACTCATATTAAGATTAAAATTATGAGTCAATGATTGCTATGCAAGGACATACCTTAACTAGAATGTAGATGATACTTATGAGAGATTTTAAGGGAAGAAATGTTGAACTCTTATGAGGTAAATGAAAAACAGAAAAGATAAAATCACAAGTACAATTACCATAGATCATGGTGAACACCAAGAAATATTTCAAATAAAAGTATATAAATGGACATAAATAAATTTATAGTTAATTAAGTGGGTTCTATCCTAAAACAAATTCTAAAATTTTTACTCGTGGAAGACAGGTCTTGGTATGAAGTACGAGACTATGTAATTTTATTATTGTGATGATTTGTGCATCTAGATGTAATGATGGAATTTGTTTTTGATATGGTTTTGGATGAGTCTTTTGATTCACCCTTAGTAATAAAATGCTCCAAATATACACTATTATAGGGAACTAAATCTTACTAAGTTATTATTCATACATCTAATAGAAATATGTGTAATTAATTGAACATGCATATTTTGGAACATACAAGTTTCCTTGAGGAAGTAGACATCTTAATAATTAAACTAAAGTAGATAAGAGGCACAAATTATATTCCAATCTAGAAGGAACTAGGGTCAGAAGTGGTGAAGGAAATGCACAAATGTAGTACACCACATTGTATGCATGTTGGAAAAGACATCAATAAATTATGACTCTAATACGAATGTCAATGGGCCTAACACTAAAATTAAATCTAGTGTAAATACATAATCGGAGTGCAAAGCCAATGCTTGGTTCTTCTTAATCCACTACTCCTCCTCCACACTCCTTTGCCTCTACCTCTGCCTCCACGACATCCTCCTCCTCCTCCTCCTCCACCTCTAACCTTGCCCTCCTCCTCCTCCTCTGCTTCCCCCCACCCTCCTCCCTCCCTCATCCTTCAACCACTCCTCCACGTCCCCCTTCCAATACCTCTGCCCCCGCCACCACCCCCTCCACCTCCTCTCCCCCTTCTCTATCTCCGCCTCCACACCATGACCCCCTCTACCTCCTCTGACCCCCTCCTCCTCCTCCTCTACCTCCCTCCTCCTCCCACTCCTCCCAAACCTCCTCCTCTACCTCCTCGTCCTCCTCACCCCCTTCCTTGTCCTACTCCACCCAACGCCCTTCCTCCTACTCCTCCTCTCCTCCTCCTCCTCATCCCCCTCCTCCTCAGCCTCTACCTCCCTCGTTTCTCCTCCTCATCCTCCTCCTCCTTCTCGCCTCCTCTGCATCCACCCACTCCTCCTCCTCCTCGCCCCCTCCTCCACCTTTGCCTCTACCTCCCCCCCTCGTTCTCCTCCTCCTCATCCTTCTCCTCCTGCCACTCCCCCTCCTCCTCCTCCCCTGCTCCTACTCTTCCTCTGAACCCTCCTCCTCCTTTCCCCCTCCTCCTCCACGACATCCTACTCCTCACCCCCTCCTCCTCCTTGATATCCTCCTCCTCCTCACCTCCAACTCCTCCGCCCGCTCCTCCTTAAGTCTCTGTTATTGTTCCAGTTCTTCTATGAGATGGTTTCTTAAGTTTCCTCACCATGAGAATGTTTGAATGAATTACATGGGTTTGTGTACTAATAAAATCATTAGGATGTTAAATCCAACAATTTAGATATATGGATTTCTCAATTTCCTCTTTTATAGAAATGATGGATTCAATAATGCATATAACTGTCATGTACTCTCATATGCATATCGACATTATTAAGATAATATTTGTAGTGGTAAGAAAGAGTAGCATGCTTTAGTGTTTTATATATGTTCATCCATCTGGAACAATTATGGAGGAGTGTCTCCCATAGTGTTATCAAGGGTTCACCATGGTTTATGTCGTGCATAATGAAATTAGATGCTCCTGCATGAAGTATAAGGAATTGATGGCACATATTTTTAGTTATGCATATATGGGTTTGTAAGATATCCAATGAAATTGACTTGAATATCACCAGGTTTCTGACAGTACCTAGAGCGCGTATGAGATACGTTACCTATATAATGCATGATCTAAAATTTGTATTTAATTAACCAATTCGTTATGCATGATGGAAAGAAGACCTATAATCATGATGGATGATCATGATACATAGAGTTTAATTAATATCATTGATGTAGGTAAGGAATTTATTATAGGTTGCATGTTATGGTTAGTTCCATCTTCATCTACTAAATCACGTTTACTAGAAATCTTAGACATAAGCCTTGACAATAAGGTTAAAAGACGATACCATAACCATTCTATTCTTAAATTGATAATGATTGTGGAGTCTGTTATAGAATTACTAATGATGGTCTAAGGGCAGGCAAAAGATACCCTTGCTAGTGTTGCATCTTAGCGGTTAAATATAAAAAGAATAAAAAAACTTTACAGAATGGGAGCTTAGCAGCTAAATTCCAAAGTAGGATAAGGAGGTTCCTTACAACTTGGAAATATATATTATGTGTTTTCCTATTTGAATTTGTATTTGTGGTTCATATTTAAAAATTAAAAATTGTATGTTTGCTTATTTAAATTTGGATTTTCTATGTTGTTTAAAATTGCATATATGTAACACCCCTCCCTTGTATGTAAAACTTTGCTAACCTAAGCTGAGAAAAAGTAGGTCTAATGTGTAACAAGAAAAGTAAATACTTCATGAAATAGATAAAATAATTAATCACTTAGAATAGCAAGACACCAAGAGGGTATTACATACCCATGGAAGAGATCAACAGGAGGCAACTGATCAATGAAAAGAACTCTCAGCTCGTCGGTGAACTGGAAGTAGGAAATTCTAAGTTGGGTGGCAGTGCTCGGTTTTCCATGTGACATTATTTCAATTTTTCTCTTATAGAATTCCATTGCATGGGATTTGTTGTACGTTTTTCCTTACCTTGTATATTGTCGAATTCTCTCAACATATGCGTGTAGCTACATGTGTGATCTTTGTGTAGAAATATAATTCAATAATGATGCATGAAACAACTAGGTAGGATGAATAATTATGTTTTAAGGTTGTCATCTTAGAGCTAGTGGTTTAGATTATCCATGCTAGGCCTTTTGCACTATGAATTACATCTACTAAAGGTCATCTTAACTATTTATTCACTATGCCTAGTATTGCATAAGATACACCAATAGGACTAAATACATGTTATATCAAGAAGTTAACTACGGTGTATTTATGATAATGACTCCATTAATCCTTGCGTTAAATTCTGAGAGGAATGGAGCTTGACTGTATGATCTTGAATGATCATGATTGATGCCTTCCACTATGATATGATGTAATCATGTGTAGAACTACAGGTATTAACCTTGTCTATGGGATGATTATATATGAATGAATATGACAACTATTACATATTTAATCCAAGTTAAATTTAGTGAAGGAACAAAAGAAAAAAAGAAGAAAAACTATGACAGACATATGCAAGGCTAAAGGCTAGATTTTTCCCCACCTTGTGCATAGTAATAGGATATACCCTATTACACATATACTCTAGCTCAACATTTTCCTTGTGTATGCATAGAACTTAGTCTACACACTCATGCTTTAATTTAATTAGTTTTAGACATAATAAGATTGTTAAAATGAGGAGACTTATAGCATAAGTCTATAGACATTAATATATGTACAATTAATAAGTTTCCAAAAAGTAAAGGTTTTGTAAAAATAATAAATTCGTCTCTATTTCTTACCAAGAAAAAATAAGAAAATTATATTGGGACCTACTATATTGTTCACACAAAGAAGTCTTTAGGAAGAAGTCTTTAGGGACCTAAAGTGTCTCTAGAGAGATAAACATGGCCAAGAAGTAAAATATGTGAGCATTTAAAAGAGTAAGTTACAATACTCTACATAACTCAAATATTGAAATTTTTGTTACAAACAAAGTAGAAAGGAGAATCATGGTAAGTTGGGATGTTCTAAAATTAAAGACAATTGATGGAATTTCTTTTAGGAATTTGTTAAGATATCTTTACAAATAAAACCCGAATAACTGCTACTAGTAACTTGCAATGAACTTCGATATTTTAGAAGAATGTATGACTCATTGAACCATACTTTGGGTTCATGAACAATTGTAACTTTCAATATTTATGAAAATACATGGTCCTGACATACGTATAAAATCATAATTTATGATTGAAATCAAACTGAAAATTTAGAGGAAATTTCAATAAGTTTTTAGGGAGTGAATGTTGTCAAGCCACATCCATGAAAGAATTTCCAAATCTTGCCATCACCTAATGTGAATCGACTGCTTAATGTTGTTAATATGACTAAACTATATTCTCTACTTAACATAATATCCTCAATTATCTTAATGAGTGCAAGATGCATTCATGGTTGTTGGCTCAAGCGCTGAGAAGCCCTACAAAAGTGTAGTGTAAAAGGCACACCACAAGAAATGTGACATTTCGGTGATGCCATTTTAGATGCTGGGAATAATTACTACCAAGTTAAGAATTCCCATATGTTTAAATCCTTGGAAATCTGGTGCAATGATAGAACCACAAATAGGAATGAAGCAAATATGGTGATTTCAAGTTTTGATTTCTAAGGATTGTCAACAGGGAAGTCGAGACCCAATCTACCATATAAATGATACGAATATCGATGGCTAGGTGTTGTAAACCTTCTTGTTAATGTATTTGAAATGATGATTTTTGTTTATCTAAAATGAGTACTTCTCAATTTTAGAGAACCATAGCCTCAGGGTTATTTCTTAAACAGGAAATGAGCATTCTGTAAAGTTACAAAAGTAGTTATAAGTGCTAGAGATAAATCATGACCACGAAAAAAATATCAAGACAATGAATGATACTAAAATAAACTGTCAAAATAGTATATTAATGAAGCCAGAGGTTCCGTTTTTACTAAATACAAATAAAAACATTCCAAATACATCAAATCCAATTTCTGGGTAATAGAATCACACTATGGATAAAATCACTTCCACCTACTTTCTTTTAAGTAATAATGGGTTAAGTGACTGTGTGTGTCTACACCGACCCAATAATAGTTTACTATGAGTGATGACGTTGGATTTTGGTAGCTTTTGGAAGTACTTCATTTTATTAGTAGATTTAAAGCTAAAGAGACACCTTCCCAACTGGGTTGTTGGATGAAATCCCATTAAGGGTTGTTGTTTCCCTTTTAGTCCCCAATAATGCCTTTTTCTTGGCCCTATCCATTGATTTAGATGCATTTGAAAGGAATTTGGTGTAGGATAATGGTTATGATTTCTTGGTTTCGGGGAGAACAATGTGAGTATCCACCTTATCTAAGAAAAGGAGACTTGGTTTGACAATCCATGGCCAAGTATCGAATTGTTATTGCTCACTACTCAAATAAGGATAAAGAGTGCCTTTAATACCTTAAAGCATTGAAATTACATTCCATCTTGAAAACAATAACCTTATTCACCTAAGGTAATCCTAATACTTGTAAAGGTCTTATGAAATTATTAGTTTCTTTCTGGGTGGAAAAGTAATAAGAACACAAGGTGTTCTTTAGGTCGAGGACAACTATCCCTCGGGTAGGCAAGTGAGTGAAGCTACCATACTTGTAGCAAGAAAATGAAAACTTATCCTTACTTACACATAGAAAAGTCACAGTGGGAAAATCTTGATCATCTTATCTTCTCCTATGTTAATTTCTCCTTGCATGGACGTTACACAATGTCTGTTCGATTAGTAGTTCATTGATATAAATACTCCTCCTACGCATACGTTGGTATGAAATTTCATCCTCTTCCTTGCTCAAATTGTATTGGATGTATTTTGCTTTAGATTTCCTTTTAATTCTTCCATAGAGGGAGCTATCGCAAGGTGTTCCAGTTGTTTAGTAAGGGAGGCCGAGAAACCTCCCTGAGGCCACCTTTGCAAGAATTTATATCTCGAAAGAGGAGAGCAGCGTGTTGTTGAAAATATGACATCCTAATGGGCAAGGCTAAGCCATGTGTGGAGTCTCAGGGAAAATGTTGGCTATGATCACAATGATGACTCTCGCATAGGCTTATTTTATGGTGGCTTGCTCATATGAGGAAATTTGCATGATTTTTCTATTTGGTGTTTCATGTATGGTTTAAGGTATACTGGCTCACTTCACTATAAACTATTGCCAAGTCTCCTTCATTTCATAACTATTGTCTTCATTCTTAGTCACAACCAGAAACAATGGCAATTTATGGATTAATTTGAGAGGGGTGACCAATGATTTTTTCCTAAAGCCATTCTGGTGCATCATATAGGAGATAGGAAAAGCATCTGCAATTACATAATCACCACATATGCTAGCCTTCCACCCCTCTTTTAAACTCTTCTTCAAAATTATTGTACTAGGTTTGGGTGAAGAGGATTGAGGGTTTTCTAATGTTAATTGCTGAAGACGTTGCTTGCCCTATTTAAATTTAAATAATGAATTGAGGAAGGAGGTTGACCAAAATCCACTTGTAATTAGGTTAAAATTATTGTACTTGGTTTGCATGATTGGGAAATTTGTTCTGTTGAGGACTTTTTTAATTCATTGAATTATGAAAGACATAGCTCGACCAATTTGAATAATGAATTGAGGAAGGACGATAATCAAGGAGAATTAAAAATTAACTTAATTTTCTAAACACCCAAGGAAAAAGAAATAGAGAATTGTTTTGGTTAAATGACCAATACAATCCAGTGTATCTCAGGACATGAAATTTTCTCCACTCACAATGGAATGTTCGTAATGTCTGATGATGTGCATCTGTGGAATGATCTCCTTCAAAGAACTAGGAGATAGGATGCATCCAATCAATTTTGTGACAATTGTTCACTTTATACACTATCCGGTTTGGCTACATTTTGTGGTAGAGTTAAGAGTAATACACGACATAACAACAATTCACGTGTTAATTAATTTCCATAAGTATAAATGGAAAATTGGTCACTGTTCTATTTTTCCTAATTATTGAGTGTTGTAAATTATTTAGAAGGTAAATTTTTTATTTGTTTATATGTTCCCCAGAAGTTAAGTTGTCATTAAATTCTCTTAGGAGGGCACAAAGAATCTATACCATGAGCCATGAGGTAAAAATGGTTTAAAATACTTTAAATGATAGACCTTGCTCATATTTGAACTTGATAAATGAACAAATTGTAGTGTATGATTATTGGATTAAAAATTTGGATGAGAAATTCTAGGGATGTGGTCATCATGCAGGATAGATAGACATGGAATTGTTGAAAAGAGTAATGGGGAATAAAGAAAGTTGAATACTATGTTTAATTTTGTACCAATAGGTCTCTTCTACCATACTATCACCATATTACTTTACTCATATTAAAATTAAAATTATAAGTCAATGGTTCCTATGCAAGGACATAGCTTAACTAGAATGTAGATGATACTTATGAGAGATCTTAAGGAAAGAAATGTTGAACTCTTATGAGGTAAATGGAAAATAGAAAAGATAAATCACAAGTGTAATTTCCATAGATCATCGTCAACACCAAGAAATATTTCAAATAAAAGTATATAAATGGACATAAATAAATTTATTGTTAACTAAGTGGGTTCCATCCTAAAACAAATTCTAAAAATTTTACTCATGGAAGATAGGTCCTGCTATGAAGTACGAGACTATGTAATTTTATTATTTTGATGATTGGTGCATCTAGATGTAATGATGGAATTTGTTTTGGATGAGTCTTCTAAGTCACCCTCGGCAAGAAAATGCTCCAAGTATACACTATTGTAGGGAACTAAATCTTACTAAGTTATGATTCATATATTTAATAGAAATATGTGTAATTAATTGAACATGCATATTTTGGAACATACAAGTTTCTTTGAGGAAATAGATATCTTAATAATTATAACTAAATTAGATAAGAGGCACAAATTATATTCCAATCTAGAAGGAACTAGGGTCAAAAGTGGTGAAAGAAATGCACAAATGCAGTACACCACATTGTATGCATGTTGGAAAAGACATCAATAAATTATGACTCTAATACGAATGTCAACGGGACTAACACGAAAATTAAATCTAGTCTAAATACATAACGGGAGTGTAAACCCAACGCTTGGTGCTTCTCGATCCACTCCTCCGCCTCCCCCCCTGCTCTGCCTCTGCCTCCACCTCCACCCCCTCGTCCTCGTCCTCATCCTCCTCCTCAGCCTCTACCCTTGCGCTCCTCCTCCTCCTCCTCCTCTGCTTCCCTCCCTTCCCCCCCTCC
>APFE030835916.1:0-12681 GCA_000404065.3 Pinus taeda | reverse complement strand
ATTTAAAATTTTCACTTAGTTTTAATTTTATTATAAAAATATCAATTTTTGGCCTAGGCATGCATTTTTCATAATTTTTGTAGTTTTCACACTTTGACTTTGGAAGCTAATATCTTGAGTTTTGCTTGGCCAAATGAGGCCCAAAATGGCTAGTTGGAAAGCTAGAATCGAGGAGAACAATCTGTGAATACTAACTCAACTAAATTTACACATTTAGAGTACCTAAAAATTAGCAGAAGTTGAAGCTCTGAATTTGCACCTAAAAAATCAATTGCTAAATTTGTTTTTGAGTTTTCATTAGTAAAGAAATTGACTATATCAAATTCATTCGAGTCTATCCTCTTCGGCCAAAAACAACATTACAAAGATCATAGAGAGATAAAATTTTCATTTAATTAGAATTTATTTAGATATTTTGTTTTCTCATTTTTGGCACTTTGATTTTATTGTGCAAAATTTATTCATTTTGTTTCAACTTTGATTGGTTTTTGGGTAGGAGATTTGTTGAAGAGATCAAGCCTAAAGGATTTGGAGCAATAAGAGGAAGGTGGAGGATTTGCTACTTTAAAATAGATGGATTTGAACCACTTCCAACAGCTCTCCAATTTTGAATTTCTTCTTGTTTATAAATATCACTTGTGAGAATGAAGAAAAGATTCCTCCTCTCATCACTTTTAATGCTGTGAAGCATTTTTGTAAGGGGTTTTTTAGTTGTAGGTGAAGAGGAAATACTCAGATCTAAGGATATTGGGGGTTTTCCTTTTAGAATTAAATCTATGTTAGTGAGGCCAAGCTTGCACTTTTGTAATTCTTCTCCCTTCTAGAAGAGTTGATCATTTTAAAAGGATTGTTGGAGATAAAGAACGAAGGGATCCAGGTTTACCAATTTGTGTTTAAATACTCTTATTTCTAATGCAAATTTCATCTTTTTGATAGAAAATTTGTGAAAATTACTTCATGTTGTGCACTATTATTAATATGAATGTTTGTCTTTTGGATTAGCTATCTAATTCATTAGTTTCATGAATCTGTTATCGATTCTCTTGTTTGCTCAAGTGCTTAAATAAAATTTCTAAGTAACTATTTACTCTTAAATATGTCATCTAAAATTCTTTAATAACCATCAAGATTAAGTGAATTATTTCCTTGTGTTAATAGTTAATCATTTGATGTTAAAAGTCTTTGAACAAAGCATGTTTTGCAATCACAATATCATGTATTTGAACAATTCCATTAGCTAGATGTTCATCATAAAAGAAACATGTGAAATCCCCAATCCATTTAAATACCATGCTTTAGTTTGGGTTAGATCTACATCTTCCTTATCGAGATAGAATAACGATTTTTTTCCCTTTTCTTGCATTTTAGAGTAGAATTTCATTTAGAATTTATCATTGCATGGTAAAATTCCCCATACACCAGAGGAAAACTTTATTTTGTCTTGGTTGAACCCTCAATTCATCTTAAGGATCATTTTCCTACAAGAGCTCTGTAAGAGAGTAGATCTGATATCTCTCTTCTTGTTTGGTAAGTAATTGAAATATTATAAGTCGTTAGGGAGAGAGGGAGTAAAAGGACCCAATAGAACTAGTTGGAACCACCAAATCAAACAAATAAGGGCTTAGTTGGGGCTCTAATTGGGTGGTCTCCCTTATATGTGTATGAGGTCATCTTTGGCCATCAACAGGTGGAAATGATTTCAACATATTGTAAATTTCAAATGTTTTTCATGCAAATCAAAGACAAAACTTTTCGAGTTACTTGAACACTAGCATAACACGACATCTTATTATTATTCCTAGATTTTTATAGGTTTGGGATCACTTTACTAGAGATAACTGGTTTTCCTACTCTATCACCATTTGTTGGCCTGCCAATAGCACCCCTATATTAGCCCAAATAAAGGGGACCCCAATAGAAATTAAAAAAATATATGTGTTTGCTTAATTGACGCTTCTTGTTACTAATGAATTCGATCGTGTTTATTTCTTTGATTGCTTACTTTTACTTGACTTTCACATATTAATCTGGATTGTATAAGGTTGATCTTGCTTCGACAATTTAACATATTTCACTAACTATTTTGATCACTTTCATATTTTTATCTTCATCTTTTTATCTTATTTGGACAACTTACTCCCATAAAATTATTTAACTACATTAATTTTCCCAAACATCTCCACATTCCATATTCCTTTGAAAAACCATATAAACATATATATACATATATCAATATTCAATACATATATTATTATATGAGTTGTATATATTATGATTCCATTCGGTATATTATTCATAATAATTCTCATAACTTAAAGTATACATCCCAGTTCACGTAGGATTAGAAAACCATTTAAATAAGTAAACGTATATATAAGAACATTGTTAAAATGACATGTGTATATTATAATGTAAGTATGGTATGTAAATAAGTTTTGAAGCCTATTTATAATGTGATAAAACAGCAAAAAGAAAACTTACCATATCATTATATATTTTTTAGGTGGATATTTTTTTTGTACATATGTAAAAAAACCAAAAGAAAAATATGCATTGTATATAGAAACACAAAAAAATTCAAATGAAAGCATGATGGAAAACAAAATCACATGAATATAATGACAAAGAGGAAATAAAGCCACCATAGGTAATATCATCAATATGATCACATTGATTTCTGAAGGATAACAATATCATATCTATTTTGCCATTCCAACTCACAGTCAACTCATTGTAAACTTCATTTCTGGTGTTTTGATAATATTTTGAAACCCATTAACGAAATTTCCCGCCATAATAGTCAGTTTAAAGTCAAAGCATGCAGTTGCACTAGCATTGTGCCATGCCATCGCCTCCAAATCAAAAATACAATCTTAATATCAATCAAGATCATGCAGGTAAGCTACAACTCTTATAACCGAAGAACTTGCATGTCAGTTTCTTATCACCGGCGTTATTTCACTGGCTAGCATGCAAATTTAAGTTCTCACAAATTCCTCAATTCTCTTATTCATGGATGGAATTGGAATTTGACGAGCAAATTGCTAATTATGGGATGAGTTGTAGGTTAAATATATATGAAAATTTATAAAATTGTTAATTTTTTTCGAAATCGTAAATATTGATAAAGAAATACAAAATCTATTAAATTTAATGAGTAAGTCTGTTTTGAAATTCCAATCCTACAAATCCATCGACCACGATATCACAATGGTATTCCAATCCTGCAAATCCATCGACCATATTAACAAAAGCAACCAGCGATATCACAATGGTCGCCATCAATTAGTTCCACATTTGTTATGGAAACATAGGGGACTCATAATATTAATGAAACCTCGAAATTTTCAAATAGTTGCTAATTGAGTAAAAATGTTCATGGAGTCAAGTAACCAAAATTATCGCATTTTTCGCTTGAGCATTTGTGAAGTTAAAGTATTGTTTTTGTTTTGCAACGTGAATGATTTCTTATTGCAGGACGAGGAAGCAATGAAGGTTGTGGGTATTGATGTGACGGTCAACATTAATATCATCAAAGCACTCCATAGTTATTCTTAGCTCGATGTGGCACTTAAGATATTAAATGTATAGTGTCTCTATAGTTGACACTGTAATAATCCTACGACATTCAACGACCTCTATCTCAGAACCAACGTCATAATAACCATAACCATATAGTTGACATTGTAATTATCCTAAGACATTCAACGACCTATATCTCAACACCAACGTCATAATAACCATAACCATATTTTATTGTTTGGAAAAAGCCGAAAATGGTGATTGTATCTTATTTCTAAGGAAACTATGAGCTAGAAAATGAGTAGCACTTTCAGCCCCTGGAAAAAAAGGGAGAATTGACACGGTTATTTAAGTAAGGAGTTATTTAAGTAAGGAGTCGTTTATATGGGAGGAGTTTGATATTCCAAAGTAATTAGAATTTAGGTAAAAAAATTCAAAAAATCTTGTAAAGGTAGTGTTTGAATCATGTTTTTGATAGTGGAAATGGATTCAGCACCATCAAAAACTTCTAAGGCACCTAAAATTATGAATTTGGACAACTTTAATTAGATTTACAAAAATCTCTGCGAAATTTTTTCAAAATATGACTAGAATTTCCATAATTTTGAGAAAAAAACATAATTGTTAGACTACGTCTTTAACCAAAACATAACAAAATTGATGTCAGAGATATGGAATCATTGGGTTACTGTATCATAAATGAAATGGTATACCCATTCTAATTGTGATACTTTAAAGGGATCATATTTTTTCAAGCTCATCCACTCCAAGCGTAATTAATGAAGGTGCCTAGATGATCTAATAGTATCAATCCCTTTTTTTTGACTGACAAATCATTTCTCATAAGGATTTGTCTATGTCGCAGGGGGGGACACAATCATTTCAAGCCTATCAACTTGATATTTTTCGCTCAAATTAGTAACCAGATCTCGTCGCCTCACTTGTGTTCAACGTCGTGCTTGATCCACCCTCGGAGTGGAGTAATAGGCCTAGATTTTCGTTTCAGCTATTATCGAAAATGACATCGATGTGTAACAAAAGAACGAGACTTATTTGTTTATAATATGGGCGAATTTTTTTTGTAAAGAGGAGGTACCACTGGTAGTATAGGAGATAAAATAGGCGATATGCAGTATAATTGGAAAATATAGAGAGGGCTTGCAAAATGGTTGAGGCTACAAGCTGAAGCACAGGGGGATTAGTGGACAGAAAGAAAATACTGTAAGCTATGTGATTGTGGAGTTTTGCTAATTATAATGAGTTTATGAATTTGATTTTACTCCTCACATATTTTCTCAGGTATCTTGTGTGATTTGATCTCTCAAGATTAGGAAGATATAAGTTCATTGTTTTGGGAAGATATAAGTTCATTGTTTTGGGGATTTGACACCATAAAAGGCATGCAACAATTATTTTATTTATATTTATTTTCTTGTTATATGTAGTTAAGTTTTATTTGTATTATTTAATTAGTATTGGTCTCAATTGATTTATTCATATTATTTAATTAGTATTGGTCTCAATTAATTTATGCCTTAAGTCCAATAACTTATCTCGGCATTTGACTTGTTTTAGATAATTGTGATTTGATTCCAGTTATTTAATTTTGGAAGAATGTCATCCTTGGTATGCAATTTAAATTAACATTCTCATTGTAACTATCTCTCTTTAATATCTTTATTTTTAATTTTAGGTTTATTGGTGTTATTCATAAGTTTATGATTAAAATATGTTTGGGGAAATTGTTATGATTCCTTTTAGGAATGCCTCCACTGATAATTAATTTTACAATTCTTAAGGTATGGTGTTGAAACTTATAAGATTTGAATTATGTTATTTTGAGAGACTCAAAATTTGCTTTTATGTAATTTCTTATCTTTCACTTTAATTGCATTAAAGAATAATTTTCTTTTAATTTAATTTAGAATTGTGTTGATAAATTTGATAGCAATTAGTGTATTGCATCTTCATTTCTATATTTTTTTCATAAGATTTATTCATACTTCATGATTTGAAATTAAAAATTGAAGGTTTCTTATAAGAGTTTGCAAACTAGTTTATGTCTTGTGTGTTGGAAATAACACTGAGAGGGGGGGGGTGAATCAGTATTATCAAATCAATATAAGTTTTTCATTTCCATATTAAGATTCATATATGCTACTTCAGTTAAGGCAAACCGCGTGTATACGCAACTGTGATTAATGCAACCAGCGTATATCCAGTAAACTTATGATTCAGTTAGTTGATCCTTAATGAATGCATCAGAACATCATTAACCATATGAACACTGAACAGAAGCAGTAAAACAGAACAGATCATCACACACAAGAAGCACACATGAACACCATGATATAAGTTGGAAACCCAATGTGGGTGAAAACCACCTGCTGCAAGTCGTCTCAATCTTCTTTTTAATAAAAAACTTCTTTTTACAATAGTTCTGTACTGGTGCAGTCTTATACTAGTACACAGGCTTCTAGTTGCAGAAGGCTACAACCTTCTCTTGTTCTCCAGACTCTCCTCGAAGGGAGCTACAACCCCCTTAGCTCTTGTACTATCCAATCCATTTACTACTACGTACGTGCCGACCTACTGAAATGCTCCAACCTTTACTCGTTTTCTAGCTGCTACCACCCCCTTGGCTCTTGTACTAGCTGATGTACTAGTACGTAGGTGCCGACCTACAGAAGGCTACAACCTTCTCTTTTCTTCCTCCAGGTACCACATTTCATAAATTTTCAGACTAGATACTCATGGAACACAACATCATAATCTGAAGGCCACGTTTCATCCAATTTTCATACTAGACCCATCAATATCATTGAAGCACACAATCAATCAACACTAGCATCATCAATCTCTGAATCACTAAAACCCTGTCAACAAACTACAGTCGCCATAACACAAGGCAAAACACAGAACTATTCAGATCTAATAGTATCATCAAAAATCATGCATCAGAGTGCATACACTACTTGGAAGTGCCAAACCAGCGTGTATACGCAACTTCACCAAAGTGAACCAGCGTATATATCATCAATTACTTACTTATAACTTGCTGCACTTCCTGACTTTAGACATATCCAGATTATTACATATACAAGGATAATATGTGTGTTAGCAACCAGATCTAATCCATAAGATCATATAAATATAAGTCATTATGATCTTAATCCATTATTAGATCTCCTCCATCAATACTAAAGCTAAACACAATCTACCAAACTGAATATGCAGAATACTAACACCAGTAAACAGTCTTTAGAACTCATCAACAACCAAAACCACCTGTAACTTCAAACATCATAGCTCAAATGGTATACGCTACTTGGATGTATCTAACCTACGTATGTACGCGCTTTTATCATAATCAACCAGCGTATATGTCTGTAAATATTCATTCATTATTTGCAGCTATTCCAAACTTGAGTTATACCCAGATCATAACATTTACAGAACATTACATGCGTCAGTATACATATCTAGAATAAACATGATCAAACCGTATAGAGTTGATTCATTCCAAACCATTAGATCTCGATCTATCCTTAGATCTTGTTCTCCATCAACTGTTGAGATTCCTCCTTAGCTCAGGTCAAGCAAAGCATCACTAACTCATCACCTGCATACTAGATCTCATACTTCATCAGATATTCAAGACTTTCTTAATGCTTTTGCCTAATGATCTTCCTCTCCTTTTATAGTCTTAGGCCTTACTCAAACCATGGTCCAAAAACCATTGAGAACCAATACTAGGGAGCCAATACCTAGGCTCAACACTTTAGATGCAATACCAAGGACCAAAACCATAGGTTCAAATATGTCGAAATAAATACCATGGACCACACATAAGCTTTTCCACATGTACGCGCTTTTTTGTGCATGAATGTGCGTGCATATGCATACGTGACTTTTGGTCATCGATCCTGCGTGTATACGTGCCTTTGTATATAGTGAACCTGCATATATACTTTTCTTTCTTCATTCTTCTAGTCTGATCATCAATTCCTTGCCACTGACCTGCTGCACTATGATCTTTCATCTGTGTGATTTGCCATCAAGGACAATACTTGTATCATAATGCCAACAATCTCCCCCTTTGGACTTGATGGCAAAGCTAACTTGTGATACTGAGAACTTGTCATCTGATTCCTTTGAGCTGTCTTGCATCCCATGTATTCTGTCACATCTGATATCTCTTATGTAGATGAGTTGTTCTTCTTATGAGTGGGTTTCCGTCAAGTACAACACATGCATCATAATGCCAACAATCTCCCCCTTTGGACTTGATGGAAACAACACCAAATCACTCTCCCCCTTTGACATCAAGGGCAAGAGAGGACCAAGATATTCTCTTTCCTTGATAAACATTCCACTGTCCATACTCCCCCTGAGTACCTGCTGAAATCTCTGAATGAGCTCCCCCTTTGTATATGCCAAGGCGTACCAATCTGACCATGCTCCCTCTGAGTACATGTTGAAGTCTCTGCTTTGTTGAAGTGTGTTGTTCATGCTCCCCCTGACTGTAAGCAAGGTCTACAAAAAGATGTTCTACAAGAAGAACATGACTCTATCATAAATGACCTTCCTATCACCAAGGACTCATATATACATCCATCTCCCAACCTAGTGGGGATATACCAATATTGACTCATCAACCAAGTGGGGATATGCCAAATACCAAATGTTTATACATCATCCTTCCCATGCATAGTGGGGGTACAAATTACATCATATGACCAAAAGGAATTCATCAAATGACTACAATAGATAGAGACAAACTATTACATCATGAGTCTTGATATGACCTTTACATGACATTTATAACAGAGACCAACCATCTAAATAAGATTATGATAGTCATCAGCGACTATCATACACAATGTATGATCTGCTCCATAATCATCTGACAACAACATCTAGACCAGCAACAAGGTATGTCTGCATCAACTCATCCTTTTAAACAGAATTTTGCATATGACATACAGAATCATTCACATTATATCATATGTGAAAAACACCATAGCCATCTTATCAACATCAAGATCTGCATGATCCAAGTATCATCACATGGGAAGAACTGCATCAATCAACATATGTAAGTATCAACCTATCATCGTATAGGTAAGAACTTATCATCATCATGTCTCCAACAATGCAACTTTGAGTAAATATTCATGTATCCAGCACTATGTATCTTGAGCTATTTGTCAAGACTTCTTGACATCATTAACAGCAACAATCCTCATCCACATGAGCGCCAAGAACTATAGGAATCCTGCATCATAATTGTATTATATGATCTTTATGCATATGACGGCAGCAGCATATGAGTGACTCATCATCAAGTAATGAATATGTGTATTCAAGCTTTGTACTTCTTATTCTTATGAAGATCACCATGTAAGCACCATATATGCATCATCAAAGAATCAACCACAAATTTGATCTGAGCATCAACTATGTAACCCCAAGAATTATATGAGATTTTGTCATGGACAACTCATAACCATATCATAGCAAGATGTATCATTTAGCCATATAAGCATCATCACTAAGGACTACTAACCATAATGCCAAAAATGCATTATTAAAATCATATGCTCCCCCTAAACCTGTGCCATCTTGCTTACTGTCAGATCTGATCATGCATATATCAGCAAGAAGTATCATCGTCCACAAGTTAAGATCAAATCATATCTTACAAGTATCAAGACATTTCCATAGACTGTAACCATTATGAAATAGAGCAAATAATGGACTGAATCATATCATACCCCTTTTCCTGAGCCTGTCCCACTACTTTTCCTCAAACTAACATATACGCGACTGTACAGTAACCAATTCGCGTATATACGTGACTTCCCTTTATAAAACTTGCGTATGAGATTTAGGACACTGAAGTTTTGCACTTTCAGCTCCCCCTGAGTCAGTTATCTCTGTATATTGTGCTATGCCACATCTTCTGATTGTACTTCCTTCTTCTTTCATATCTTCAAGTGTGATGATGTTTTCTGCTTTTGGTATGGTGCCCGTACTTTGTTTCTACATTCCTTTGCTATATGTCCAAGCTTGTTACATGCATAACATCTTACATGATTCATATTCCTTCTGTAGCAATCAGCAGCTTTGTGACCAAACATATTGCAAGAAAAACAATATCCATTAAAGTACCTGGAACGTGATGATCTTTCTGCGTGATGATCTTGAACCATTCTTCTTCTGCATCTGGCTGCAACATGTCCAAGATTATGACAAACATAACATTCAACATTATTTATCGGAGGAGTAAAATATTTTCTTTGAAGAATTCCTTTCCTTGGCTGTTGATGGGGTTGACCTCTCATCTCCTTGTTGAGAATTTCAGATTTTGCATTAGAGTCCCTTGCCTTTCCTTGTGGGCTAGATTCATCTTCAACAGATTCATAAAAACCAAGACCAGTTTTGATAGCAGGAGACCTTTGACTACTAAGAATATCATCCAAGATCTTAGTACTGTCTTGAAATCGTAATAGCTTATCCTTTTCTTCTATTTTATCTTTTAGAATATTTACCTCAACCCGATGTTGCTCTTCCTTTTCAAGATACTGCTTCTTCATGTTTTCTTCAGCTTTTCTTCCTTCTTCCAACTGATGTCTTAGTTCAAGAACTTCGTTTTCTTGTTTTTCAAGAGCTTGGAGTAGTTCTTTATTCTGCTTATTTGATTCTTCAAGATCTTCTTTTAGCGAGAGGATCATAGCTTCAAGACTTTCATAATAACTGGATCTATCTCTGAGTTTCTTGATTGTTGTGCTCCTTTCATTGACTTCTTTTCTTAATGATGTCACTTCATCCTGCAACTTTTGACATTGATCTTCCTTGTCCTTGAATAACTTCCTTACCTTGTTTCCTTCCTCTAATTGAGCTTTTAGTTTGGTAGCTTCTTCTTTGAAGGCACATTCCCTTTTGTTTAATACATCTTGTTGATCTCTAATTTTGTCTGTAGGCCTTTTAATTATGCCTCTATTTGATATCTTTCTTGCTCACCCATAAGAGAAAATTCAGTTGTTTCGCTATCACTTTCATCATCTTCAAATGGATGGATAAATGTATCACCAGAGGATAACAAATTCATACCTGATAGTTCTTTTGCTTGTTCTGTTGGGTGTGGAGCCTGATTATCTTCTATATTCAAAAGTAACACCACATTGGACCCCAGTTCAAAATGGGGGCGGCAACGCCGCCCGTAAAATATTCGCTGCAGGGGGGTCCAGGGGGGGGCGGCTGTGACCTTTGGGAGCCCCCCTCTGGCGGGGGTTTTCGGGGGCAGCGCCCCCGAAGCTAAAAACAGCTGTAAAATTGCCTTCCTTGTAAAAGTATAGTAATTTCTAGTCAATCTGGGCCGTTCATTAGGCGGATGATCTGACGGTAGAACTTATGTTTAGTTTAGGGTTTTTTGCCCTAGAAGGCAACCCCTCTCTTTGTATGGGGTATTGTATTTGAGGCGGCGATAGATGTGTATTCTGTGTGAGCGAGAAACAGAGAGGTGAGAATGTGATAGAAGACAGAGGATATTACAGCGGATTTGTTGTAGGTTGTGTCTCTTCATTTTGCTGGATAATAGAAAGGAAGGACTGGCTGTTCGGGGTGGACGTAGCCCAAACTGGGTGAACCACGTATATCTTTGTCTCTCTTGTTTTGTGCGTTTTCTGTGTTTATATTTCTGCATTATTTCATGTGTTCCATTGCTCCGTAATATATAATTTTCTAACAACTGGTATCAGAGCCGAAGGTCTATTTGGCTGATAAACTCGCAGGAAAGAAGGGTTCCTAGTTCGAGTGGGAGCAATGGCGGGAAATGGTAAGTTTAGGGTCGAGAAATTTAATGGCCAAAACTTCTCGCTGTGGAAGATGCAGATGGAAGATTATCTGTATCAGAAAGATCTATACCTACCATTGGGCGGAAAAACAAAGTAGCCGAAGGATATGGACGATGAAGAATGGAACCTTCTCGATAGAAAGGTACTCGGAACAATACGGCTGTGCCTTGCAGCGTCGGTCGCCTTCAACATTTCGAAGGAAACAACGACAGAGGGTTTGATTAAGGTGTTGGAGAAACTATATGAAAAACCCTCGGCCTCAACCAAGGTATTTCTTATGAAACGGTTATTTAATATGAAGATGTCGGAAGGTGGATCTGTTGCAGATCATTTAAATGATTTTAATACTGTTACAAGTCAGTTATGTTCTGTAGGGGTAAACTTTGATGATGAAGTTAGAGCTCTGTTATTCTTGTGCTCATTACCAGAAAGTTGGAATGGTTTGGTAATGGCCATTAGTAACTCCGTTTCTGGATCTAGTACTTTAAAGTTTGATGATGTTGTCGGTGCTATCCTTAGCGAGGAAATGCGACGGAAAAGCTCCGGTGAGACTGGGAAAATGCTTTGAGTGCAGAGTCTAGAGGAAGAAAAATGGAAAAGAGGGAAAGAGCTCAGGATATCCGCAGTAAAAATCAAGGAAAGGCAGATCCAAGTCCCAGATCGGGGATAGTTTGCCTGGAAGCGGAAAGAAAGGACACCTAAAGAAAGACTGTAGATCTCGGAAAGGGAAAAGAAGGAGATTCACAGCAAGAAAACAATCATGAAAGCAAATGTGACAGGTGAGGTGTTTACAAGATGCTTTGATTCTTTCTTTCGAAAAATATTACTGATGTCCTGGGTGTAGATTCAGGGGCCTCATTCCATGGCCACACCTGATATAGCAATACTTTCATGACTATGTTCAAGGAGATTTTGGACAAGTTCGTTTGGGTGATGATAAACCCTGTAAAATTGTTGGAATGGGTAAGGTTCCTGTAAAACAGTAGAATGGAAACCAATGGCTACTAAAGGAGGTAAGGCATGTTCCAGATCTAAAGAAAATCTGATTTCAACAGGGCAGTTAGGCGGTGAAGGTTGTGTGACAACTTTCACAGATAAAGCTTGGAAGGTCACCAAAGGAGCCCTGGTAATAGCAAAAGGCGAAAAGGTTGGTACATTGTATTTATGCAATGGTATTTCTAACTCTGTCAATGCTTTAACTTCCAAAGGAGCAGATGCAGCAATATGGCATCATAGGCTTGGACACATGAGTGAAAAAGGAATGAAGATTCTTCACTCAAGGAATTTGTTGCCGGGTTTG
>APFE030835911.1:34951-92770 GCA_000404065.3 Pinus taeda | reverse complement strand
GGGATTCTATGGGGCACAGTAATAACAATATGGGGGAAATAGGGGCACAACAATATTAATAAGGGGTACAACTACCATAGTAATGGAGTAATCACTAGTATTATAGGGACCCAACAGTGTTGGTTGACCTTGAGGTGTCCTTAATACAATTAGCCTGACATTTGACCTGTTGATGGACTATAGTCCCCAACCATCAAGTGAGAGTCCTTGAACCCTCTATCTCCATGAGCTAATGGATAATGTAGGATAATATGTTAATATCAAGGACATCTAATGTAGACTAGGTTAGTTGGGGCTTTTTGCATAATTAGGTGTTGAGGAACACTATTTGCTAGCATTATAAACCATAGGTATATAAATGTTGTATGGGTGTTAATGTGAAGATTTGCCCAATAAGGATGACTTTTGTTGGGGCCTTGGACATCATCTAAGAAGAAACACCATTATCATCCTACAGCCTATAAATGGTTTTTAAGGTTTAGCAATAATATAAACTATGCACATTGTACAAAACCATTTCCTGGTGCCTCTAAGGTGGATAGTTTATAGAATGCAAATGTGTGTTTATATAGCTTATAGGATGCATAGGTTAGTTAATATTATATTGTTTGTATTAATAAAATAAATGCACAAATTAATAGAACTGCTGGCAAATGAGCATTTAAAAAATTATTACAATGAAGACTTTTCAAACAATTTTGTGAGAAAATATAAAATTTTGTGGGAAAATTCAAAATTTTGTGGGAAAATTCAATTAATAGAACTACTGGCAAATGAACCTTTAAAAAAATATTATGAAGAATACTTTTCAAACATTTATGTGAGAAAAATTAAAATTTCGCTTATCTCCTTGGCTGGGCTTGGCTCGAAGTCCCACTGCCTGAACATTCTCTTCCAATGATTGATTAAGGTGTCGCTGTCAGGGTTCACACCCAAGAGGAAAGCTTATTTTCTAAACCAGCTAGCTTTTATTATTATATGATATTTGGAAAGTTGGGCTCTAAATATCTGGTATTCAACGATTTGGGAAACTTTTGAGCAAACAGATCAGTGTGCTTTGAGGAGCAATAGCCAAGACAGGTTTACCAGCTCTGCATTTACTGCTATTTTTTCTATGAGGCCGATCTTCCATAGTTTTTGCCTAAAATAGGTATGTGTTTTAGCTTTATGTTTTTTTTCTTAAAAAATATCTCATTGAAGATAGGGTGTAGAAACTGCAGGCAAAATTTCCATGTATGTTTTAGCTTCTAGATCCTCTCTAGTGCCATTCCTGCCTCCTCTGTAGCCTCCCCTATATCCACTTCACGCACCTCCTTATTTGTTCCTGGGGTCACCTCCTCAACTCGAAAATAATTTCTTTTGAATGATTTTTAGATTGTATGGAGGGCGCAAAAGTTGTTCCTGGGGTTTTTGATTGTATGGAGGGCACAAAAGTTGTTCCTGGGGTCACCTCTTCAACTCAAAAATAATTTCTTTTAAATCATTTTTCCATTGTATGGAGGGCACAACAGTTTTCATTAGTATTATTATTTGGAGGGAATTTCTCTACCGAGGCATACCATCCCATTTTCTTTGGTTATCAAAGATTTTTCCCTAATCAGTTCCTTCCCTGCAACCATCTTTGACATTGCTCACATGCCCATCATAACTGAAAAAGGGCGAATGAATTCAAAGACACCTCCACTTCCCCTGAATTGCTTTTGCTGTTTGCACATCAAATCGAAGGTTTGAGGAGATGATTGATCAAGAGGGGGCACTGTATGCCTAGTGCCAATTTTGGTGGAGATTAAGGAGGGGAACCTCCACTCTCAATTTTTTGTAAAGCTATTATTATGCTTAGGGCATATCTTATGAATCATTAGGGGAGATGGATCCTTTGGGTAAAAAGCCTTGACAAATTAGATCTCTTTTGTGGAGAGTAGACTAAAGGTTAGCCATTTCGTCTGCGGACAGGGAAGATTTGTGATCGCACATACAGACATTTGAATTGCACAGACAGAAGTAGAAGAGACACGGACCATAGTAGAATGAGGAAAGTAGAAAAGATGCACAACAGGTGATATCATAGCAGAACGAGGAAAGTAGAAGAGACAGGGACCATAGCAGCTTCCTCCCACTCCAGCGAGAATCATTACATCTTGTCATATACCCTACTAGATTCCCAGTCGTTGCATATTTCATCATAACCTATCATCTTAGGGTTAAAATTATATTAAAACACCCGTGACTATTGACCTTCAAAAAAATCATAAAAAATTTGTTCTTGGCACTTCTGCACTTGCTAAGACAGCGATGAAGGAAAAAATATTGGTTGTGGCTGAGCAGTATATGGATATTTACATTGCAACCCAAAACTGGGTGAATCTAGCTGATCTTGCATTGCAAGACCCTGATAGGGGTATACCAATTTTATCAATAGGATACATATGTTTGCATAATTTTTTATTGTCTTAATCATATGACGAAAACTAGGGTACAATAATATGGGTTTCAATGCTTCGCAACTGTTAAGTTCTTGAGGCTCGATTGCAACTTGGATAACTAGGAATATTTTGAGAAGAGTATATATATTATTTTCAGTCCATGTCCTCGCCTTGAAGGACATTGAGAGGGGTATATAAATTCTTCTCAATGGAAAACAGTTGCTGTTTGTGTGGTTGTTTATGATCTTGCCATTTATTCACATATTTTTGTAATATGTGAAAAGTTGCAACTTCATTAAATGAAACTTACACAACTAGAATACACGAGTGCTACCTCTAGAGAGATAAAATCAGCTGTGTTCATATGATTCCTCAATGCTCAAGGTACTAGCCCATTGTATACACATAATCAAAGGGAATATCCTTCGCTTTGACAAGTGAAGTAGCCAGTAAACTCAAGGCAGCAATATCAAGATGAGTCCATATGTGCTACATTATTAGATTGACTTGGTAAACGGATATCCTGTTTCCTGTTCAGATTGTTGGGGCTACCTTTAGATTCTTTCTTTTTGATTATATAGAATTTAAACACATACCCAATCCATTTCCTTGTAAGCATTACTAGGCATAGGATGATAATATGGGGCATCTTCTTGGATAAGATTCCAACTTAGTTATTTACCCTGCTTTTGGGCATATGTAAAGTTAAGTGCATTTTAATGGAATGTGATTGCTTGTTTCTATGTTAAGATATTTGCAAATTTCCTTGTTGGAACTTTCACATCAATGTAAGAGAAGTCCTTATAATCAAATGGGTGTTTATCCCAAGAGTTTATTCTTGCGCATTCTCACACTTTCAAGGCTTGCATATGTGCCATAAATCATAGACAAGTACCCAGACTTGGAAGAAAACTCAAAGTTAGAACCTCTTTTGACAGCATATAGGTCCTCCTCATAAGATAGTTGTAGAGACTTCTCCCTTCAATGGGGTTGGACTTCAAGACTACGGCTAAGACGTGCTAAGTCTCCTTACTTGAACAACACCTAAAACACATCCTTTAGGATTGTGTATTGAGTCTCTTTCTTATTGTGGATTAGGGGTTCATTTAGGCTCCCTTTGACTACATCTTAGCAGCGAATAGAAGACTATGTCTAGGGCTCTTTTGGAGCTTCCTTTGACAGCATATGGAAGCCTCCTTACTATGACGAAGAGCCTTCTTTTGGGACATCGAAGGAGCCTCTCTTCACTGTGATTTAATCCCTTTAGGACAGCATATAAGGCTTGCATCTAGGACACGTTGTACAACAACTAGGGCTCCTCCAAGGTTGCGACTATGACTCTTCTTTTAAGACTGCATTTAGGGCAGCATTTTCCCTCCCTTGATAGTGGATTAGTGCACAACTGAACAAGAACTTCAACTCCTAGTTTGGACTGCAATTAGGGCATCATATGTCTATTATGACAACGTATAGAATAATTTTTGACTACGGCCAGACTATCTCATTTGCTCTTGTGTCTAGGGCTTCATCATCTAGATCTCTCTAGCCAGCAAAATCTAAAACAAGTGCAGAGAGATCAAGAGTTAAGTGTGTGTACAAAATGACTTGAAAACCTCTTCTATTTATAATAAAATGTTGAGGATAGATGGGGGTAATTTGGTTGCTGGAATTCCTTGATGAATTGTTACATAACACAAATAAATTTGTATCTCCATGAATACACATTGGAATCGAATGATCTTTAGATCAATGCTACACCTCTTGACGAGACTGTCCTACTGTGCCACTGCTGCACTATGTCATGGCTGTCCCGTTGTGCCACTACTACACTATGTCATTGCTCTCCCATTCTGCCACTATTGCACAATGTCATGGTTTTCTCGTTGTGCTTTTCCATACCATAAAACCACCATGCATTTTCTACACTAAATACTAGTTGTCCCATGTTGTACCATTGTACCATTGTTGTCCCATTGTGCACTATATGCGATTGACCATTGTTGTCTCATTGTTGTAACATATGTTGCACCATACTGCACCAAGTTTCCTTTGTTGTCCCATTGTTGTATCATTGCAGCACCATGTAGCATTGTTGTCCCACTGCTACACCATACATCTTGTTGTCCATACTGTTGCACCATTGTTGCACCATACATCTTTTTGTCCATTCTGCCACACCATTGCTGCACTATACATCTTGTTGTCCATACTGTTGCACCATACATCTTGTTGTCATTGATAGTACTGCTATGGTCCCTATATAGTACTACTATGGCCCCTAACCCCATTTCCCTACTCATTAATCAGATGAGAGGTACTTCCAATGAGTCTCAGACTGCATGGGTAGGATGCCTTGATAGGGGAACTGATCATCTGTCCCACAGGAGAACTAATCATCCTGGCTCATAGGAGAATGAATCATCCTATCCAAAGTCACCTCAAGATATCACAGGGGAAGGCGAAGCTATTCATCCTATACATAGTGCACCATTAGGGGAGGGTGAGTTTCCCTATGGTCATGTGTTGCTCCAATAACTACCCCAATCCCCCTAGATCTCCCAGAGATCAACGCATGCAACATGTAGGACCCTTATACAAAGGTCTCTCAACGACTCTAGGTTGTTCGGGAAAGTCACAGATTTGACCTTTCCCCTGGGCTTTGACAAAATGTCTACGACCTGTACATCAGTCTCAATGTGATGAAGCCTCGTCGTTCATCGACTTACCATATTCTAGATAAGGTAGTATCTGATGTCTATCTACCGGAGCAATCATTGAATACAGGATTCCTCAACAATCGAATCCCCCCTGGTTGTCACAGAGGATCACAATGGTATTCATCATGTGTGCAAACAACGCACTGAAGATCTTCCACAACCAGGCAGATTCACACGAGATCATACTCGTAGCTATGTATTTGGTCTCGACGGTGCTCATAGCAATTGACTTCTGCTTCTTGCTCATCCATGATACCGAAGAAGAATCCAAAGAGAACTAGCACTGAGAAGTTCTCTAGTGATCCTCCCCATTGCCTGCTCAGTTAACATTCGAATAATCATGCAGCTTCATATTTCAGGCAGTGTATCTCAATCCATGAGAGATTGTGCTCCGAAGATATCTCAAAAGATTCTTGGCACCAATCCAGTGAGGCTCAACCAAATATGAGCTCACCATGCTAACTGCAAAACATATATATGGACGAAAGTTCACCAAGAACATCAATGCAAATGAGTTTATGAAACTTAGAGGCATTTCCCAAATCTCGTCCAGCATCATCAAAATATAACTTCTAAAATTTAAGATTCTTGAGGTAGTCACGGTCTTGCAGTTTACCATTCCACATCCAGAATCCAACTCTCTCTTACTTTCGCAAGTGAGAGGGTCTGCACCTATCAGAAATAGGTCATTCTTAGAAGGTGTCAGTATGAGAGGTCTATCATCCACAATCTTCAAACAATGGTTTGGATTGGCTTCACTCCTAGTGAATATCAGCTTCATCTGACAATTATCAATCCTCTCATATCAAACCCGGGGTGATTTGCTTCAAGCCATAGAGGGCTTTCTTCCACATGCATACATGAGATTCTCGATGAATCTTAAACCTCTCGGGTTGTTCCAAGCTGTTGATTTGTGGTAGCACTGGATGTGCTCGAGCCATGAAATTTGGTGGAGAGATGGAACACATGAGATATCCAATACCCAGAAAGGGTTTGGGCAGATTCTAAACAGTTCACGAGATATTAAAATATTTAATATTTTTAATATAGACCCTAAGTCTAAACTTAGGGAAATTAAAATATTAATGTGGATTAATATGTAACTGTGTTAGAATGGTCCAAAATACAAGGATCAAACCAAATCTAATCTTAGTCATTGATTAGGGACTTAATCTCGGACGTTGATATGTCAACGAGAAAAGTATAAGAGGAGGCTTGAGGGTCACTTGGAGAACACACTAGATGATCAATCATTCTATTCTCTAGAGTGAGGTTTGCTAAGAGAGATAGAATCAGTGATTAGGAGAGAAGCTGAGGGGAATTTGAGTATAGAGAGATATAGAGGCAAAGATAGTGCTAGGAGAGTAGTAGAGCAGTGAGAGGAAGTGATGCAGGAGAAACCAATGCTCATGCAGGGACATGCAGAGGTAGCCAAGTGTTGCATAGAGCACCAAAGAGGCCAGTGTATTTGACACAGAGGCCAAAGAGCTGATGTAGGGCCTCCTAGGGCTGACACAGGCCTAGATAGGCTGATGCAGGGCCAACGCTGGGAAAGGAGAGGCTGAGACAGTCTAGATTGGGCAGATGCTGGGGTTTTAGTGCAGTTTTGTGCTAAGGAGCTGCCGGAATGATTATCTGGGGTTTCAGCCATGAGATCTGTTAAAAACTGTGAGGTATTACTGCTAAGGAAATTCTCTGTTGGGTGGGCCAGTTTTGACACCTATATTGTACTCTAATATTTCTTAATAAAAAAGCCCTCAGATAGTTGCACCAGTTTTCCCGCATTGGGTTTTTCTGGGGACGTTGGTCCAAAAATTACGGTGTCATATGGTGTGTTTGTTTCTGTTTCTTTTAGTAGCCTTTTAGTAGCCTTTTGTTTTGTAGAAAACACCTCTTATACTCCCTTTTTCTTCAACTCTCGTTTTGATAGTAATATAATATGTGGCAAACCTAGTGTCACAAGGCCTGAGCAACTCTCTAGATGCATTATTATTGGACAAGCTCAATGTGAGTTGATGGTTAAATATGAAGTGAGAAATGTGTTTCCCCCTCTGAACTATCTCATTAATCCATGGAAACTTTTCCAAGTCATGTAATAATAAGTCACGACAATGAGCAGCACAAGGTGTCCAATATATTTTTATGTATTTATCCATGATCATTTTTCCTTCTCTGACACAATTTAAAGCACTATCAGTTATAACCTAGACCACATTTTCTTCTCCAACCTCAAGAATAGCTTCCTCTAAAATCTTGAAAATAAATTCAGAGGTCTTCTTATTCCTTGATGCATCAACTACTTTAAAAAAAAGTACCCCTTTAGGGCAATAAACCAACACATTAATAAGAGGTCTATGATTCATATCTGACCAACCATTTGATAAAGGTGTGCACCCTGTTTCCTTCCAAGAGTCTTTGATCTTCTGCAAATTGTTTGTGACTCTTTCTTTTGACCTCTTCAAAAGGGTGGTCCCTATAGTCTCAGAACTAGGAGGGACATATCCTTTACCAAACCCTGCCATCATCTTACACACATTGATGAAGTAAGGACTTCTTGCCACATTAAATGGAATTGTATATTCAAAAAACATATCAGCTACAGTATCATCAACTTCTTGTTTCTGCATGGGCTTCTAAAGAGAATTTAATGTAGCTATCCCACTTGATTTACCAATCTTTGACTGTGATGAACTCCTAGCACCAACCGTGCTTGAAGAAAGTGCAGAAAATGAATTGTAATTCATTGTAATTTCTGTTTGAACACGTTGTCTTTTGTTTTCATTCGTTTTCTTAGCCTTTTGTATATTGTCATAATCTTTCTGAAGTGTCTCTTTGATCTCTGCAGACACATTCTTGCAACCTTAAACACCACCTCCTTTGCCATTAGTGACAGAAAGTAAGTGGTACATGACTCTAGTTAAAGATCCAAAAAACTCATTATTACATAGCTTGCATTTCAAATGCCTCCCATGAGGCCTGTCCAATTTCTCCACATATTTCCATCCTTCTATCGTTGACTTTGGAGGTGCCATGACAAATATGTCTGCATTTTTGTTGGCAATGGCATATTAAGATTAAAATTTAAATAAATGTTAAAATAGTGAAATTCAAATACAAATAAAACTTGATATTTTGATTAAAAAGTAAGAAGTAAAAAGTTCTATTGAATCATACTAGGTCCTAGGATACATGGTTTTGCACAATTTTCTTTTACTTCTCATTCCCTATTTAGTGAGATTGAATACCAATCCTCAAGCAAGCACAATTTTCTTTTATTTCTCAGTCTCTATTTAGTGAGATTGAATGTCAATCCTCAAGCAATCATTAAGTTCAATAGCAGCCAACTCTCAAACCCACAATGTTCACTATGCAAAAGGAGATGCATGAAATATTCAAGGAGATAAGCTTATTTTCTGAAAGTGACATAACTTTAGCCTAACAATATGTTTTTTTAATATAAATTCTAATTTAAGTTTAGACAAATTTTAAATCTTTCTCCTATATTTTTTTCACAATCACTAGTGAATATTTTTATTATAAAAGGCTCTAGCAAAATTTGAGAGAGGAATTACAAAAATTTGTTGTTACCAGTTACATAGAGAGGTGGTAGACTAAGACTTAAGTATACTGTATGACTATCATACTATGACACAAAAAGAACTAAAATTAATTAGACACTAAAAGTTAAAACTACATCAGGCTCTGCTAAATACTAATGCTTTGCTCCTGAGTACACAACACTGTAGCTAATACATGACGAACATGGTAACACTGAAAGTTTGAGTGTAACATTTGTGTGTGAATTAGGCTCCAGACAACTTTGATCAATTTAATAAAGTTCCTCAAGTATGCTGAAACTTCTAGCTGAAGGGATGCAGTTATGATGTTCTTATTATATTTCTACAATGTCGTATTAATATTTTTGCAGAGCTTTTTATTAAAGGGAATCAGAATATTTCTCTTTGTAACAATTTTTTAACAGAAAGTATCCTTTAGCAAAACTATCTAAGAGGGTAAATCTTTCCTTTAGATTAAAAAAATAGTTTAAGAGGTGTTCCAGTTTCTCGTAAAGAAGAAAGTAGAAAAACTCAAAGAATAGAAAGAGTTAACAAGCACTAGAAAGACTAGGCAAATTCAAAAAAGCATTTCTGTTCAAATTGCTATAAATGCTAGATGCAATCCCTTAAACTGAAAAAGCTGTAGGTATCCATAGTAAGTATGCACATAGCTGAAGATTTCAGTGAGATTATACACACCTCTGAATCATAAAAGTAATGTAAATATCTAGAATGATCAAGATTCAAAACAAATAGGAGATAACAACATTTTGTTTGCATAGTCTAAAAGACCAAAAATTATATAGGATCTAAACTGCAAAGGCTCACTACTAGCCTCTAGGAGAAGACAGAAACTCTTGTATATGGATAATGGCAATGGACAAAGAGATAGTTTCCTTTCCGTACACATCAAGTAAGAAGCTTGAGAACAGAGCTCAAATAAGGCTTCCACAAAGGACTCATTTACAGATCACTAGTGGAGCATAACAAGGCAATAGAGGTCCAAATCATGTGGAGCAAAAATTAACAGTTCATCGACTCAACTCAGGAAAATAGGGCAAAAGCCCCTTGATGGGTTCCAGAGGAGATGAGGTGAGATACGAGTTGTGACTCATCAGTGATTTTCATGACATAACAAAGCCTCATAATGTAGTAGTTTAGCTGAAACAGAGCTGTAAGCTAGCATTGACAAATGCTTTATCAAAAGGGATTGTTAGCTTGAAAGATGACTATAAGTTGTACAAGCAGCATTTCCAAAAGAAAACAGGGGAACACTCAGAGTCACGGGGAGGTGGATTCCAGAGTGTCTAGCCCAAGAGGGCAATACCTAAGCCACCTAAATCCAAATGAATGATGATTGAGGAGGGTGCTTGAGGACTTAGGGTAACTCTAGTTTTGGGTTTTTAGTTGTGGCACATAAATTCCCAGATTTAAACATGTAAATTTCAACCTATATAAAAATGAATAACAGCAAGATTTCTTTAAGCAAAGGACAAATTTGAAGTCATAGATTCACATATGACGCTAGAAATTATAGATTTATAAATAGAAATGGGTGAATGAGGGTTATTAGACTTAAATGAAAATCTGAAATAAATAATTTTCTGCTATAAATTTCCAGATTGTAAAACAGAAAATAAAAGTTTATTTTTTGTGTGTTTTTTGGATGGTTGAAAGTGGAGGACTATTGCATATTTCCTAGATTGGGCATATGGGTCAAATGGACTTCTAAGAGAGTTATTCCAACAAGGTGTTAGAGTTTATGATAGCAGCAAACAACATATTATAACAGTCCTAAGTTATTGGAAATTTTACTAAAGTGCAAGAGGAAAGGATCTAAAAAGATCCACTTTCAAGCTACTTGTTGCCCCTTCAGAGAAACAAAGTTAGAGACACTCTAATGTTCCTGCTTGCAGGAGCTCCTAAGCCACGTGACTCAAATATCAGATGATATAAAATATGAAAAAATTACATAGATTTTATTAATTTTTTCTTTTTAGATGATTGCAATGTAGAATATTAATATATGTCCAAAGTTTTGAGTCGTTAGCTCAGATTCTATAACTATAAGTTATTATATGATGGACCAGAGGGTCGACGGTACCTATGTTACATGTAACATGTTCTAGTCGTGCACACTATAGTCAATGTTGAAGCTCAAACGGAGGTGTAGCAAATCACGATTCGCACTGCACAACCTATGGCTACAGCTTACAGGCTCACACGATAGTGGGCACGGGCTCAGGTAGCCGCGTAGTTAGTGACTAGCAGTGACTGAACTCACAAGGTGTCGATGTACCACTACAGGACCACACTGATCTCCTCAAGGCTCACACTACACAGCGCAATCAAACACACAGCAATATTCCAATACAAACGCACTCCCGCTGTGCTAATACAAACGCTCTGCTAACTCAATACTCTATTCACTTGACCGACCGACGGCAGCTTGTGCCAAATCCTTAGAGCGCCATCATTTACAAAGAAAAAATGGTGGGAATCATTGCAGAAAAGTAGTATGCGGCCCATGGTTTTTCATGTAAACAGGAAAATAAAACCGTAAAAAAAAAAATGACGAACCCTAAGTCAAACCTCTAAAAAGAATTGATCAAATTCACGTTCAGGTTCGTGTTTGGATGAGGTTAAAATTTGATTAGGTTCGCCTTTTGGGTTCAAATTTTAGGTTCGGCAAAACTAAAAGAATTTAAAAAAAAATTTGAGGTTCGCCGAATTTTGAACCTGAACCTTCAAATTCGGCGAACCTTATGACATAGCCTGCTACATGAGGAGAATGGTCCCTTTGTAAGATTTTCCTTCGATAAATCTCAGACATGTACCTTCATGCTCCTTTTGAATTCAGGCATCCCAGTCACCATCTGAATCACATCAGGTAAGGCCCCACAATAAATAGACCTTTGGTGCTATAGATGAGATGTGTCAACTAACATGGTCCCCAATGGACCATCCTGCAACTTGGTACAAATTGCCAACGCTGAACCCATGAGTAAAAGCATCTTTGAAAATTCCATTTTCAAACACATACCTTTCCATAAATGAATGCCACCCTGAAACCTTTGACTTCCATTGCCGAAATGGACACTAGGTTCTTCTTGTGATTAGGTACATAAAAGAGATTCTGTAAATGAATCAAGTTACCCTCATTCAATTGAGGAGTAACATTTCCTACACCCTTTTTGGGATAGGTGGCATTGACTCCAAGTATAATCCCACGATTGTTTCTTACCAAATTCAAGAGAGAACCCTTCTATTCAATGAAGTGCCTTGAAGCATTATAATCAATAAGCCAGGTTCCCACAGAATCTGAAGGAGAGGGCCAATACAAGATAATGCTTCTTTATCTTATCAGAAACAACATTTGGTTCTTCATACGTGGGGTTCCTTGCGTTCCTTGAAGAGTCAGCCATTTCCTTGATGATCTGCATTATCTGTCATTCCTTCGATCATTGAAGATGTCCCTGGAATGATTATTATCTTCATCAATAGATGTGTCCCTGCCATTTGTACACTCCTTCGCATAATGGCTGAACTTATTGTAAGCAAGACATCTGCCTTTCCTTTCACCCTGAGATCCGGACTTCCCATTTAAGTGATATGTAGGTAGGCCATTAGAAGTTTCCGCTACACCATTCTGATGATATGCTCTGCTTCGACTTTACCCTTGGTGAATTTGAAGAGGGATGAGGAATCCTTTTGTCCTTTCCAAACTGCCTTCAGTGATTGCTCTTTCACTCATGACTGCGTATAAGATAAGGGATTTTCCTTTCATGACTGCATATAGGATAAGGCCTTTCCTTTCATGACAGTAAGGGAATTCCATGTGTAGAGCACTTCTTCTAGGATGATGTTTAAGTGCCATCTCCATTGGGCATCGTAGCAACTAGGTTTATGGCATCTCTTCTCCTTAGACCTGCGGCTAGGGTTTTTGCCTTCATTTCCATGGCTTCGTATTACTGCTTCTTCATAGGGCAGCATTTAGGGCTTCTCCATAGGGCAACGTTATGGCTTCCTTCACCGTGCTAGATCTCCCTTTCCTCCTACATCTAGGTCTTCTTCATTAGTGTACTGTAGAGCCTAGGGTACTCCTTTTAGACTAGTGCTATAACTGGTCATTTTTTATGATAGTGATCCTCTTGAGCATTCATTCTCCACACTAGCAAATGAATATATTGGATTAGGTATAGAGGAGGAGGATGATTGGTGAGACAACAATGGTAATACACAAATTCTAATGATTATGGCATCGAGGAGGACCACTGATAGTCATCGGCTATGAGAATCTTCCATCTATGTTTTTAGTGTCCATGCTATTTTGTATTTTCCATTGGCATTCCAATCTATAGTAGAATTGAATCAATATCTATGTGGTATGTTTTCTACATTTTTATTTTTATGACCTAATGAGAAGACCATAGTTTGTGGTTCTAACTTCTTGTGTTTTCCATTTGATCATCAATGATGTAGTACTAGTAAGTACTAGTTGTATGATTGAATTTGTATCATGTAAATATTCTAGTTTCTAAATTCTAAAATAATTGAAATCCTTATTGTCATGTTTTTGGAGTCGATGTGTCTTGTCTCACATATGAGAGATGAAACACTTTGTATTACCTTAGATTGGATATTTATTTGGTATTTGCCGCTGTAAATGGGTTGTTGTTATTTGGTTGCTTCAAGCTGTTCATGTGTTGTAGGTGTAGAATTCCTTTGCTAACAAAATTCAGAGTTGATTTGCCTCCCAAACAAATTATTGTTTGTGTGTGGATTTTTTGATTTATTGATCTTATATTTCTTTCCATTATATTATAGGTGTCCACAATTAATTAAACTTTGTGATTTCTTGTTGGGGTTGCACATTCTCTAAGCATGCTCCTATTTGGATCACAGGAAAATCAAGTTTATGGTCTTGAATCCCAACATGAATGGACCAAGAACCAATAATGTATGTCTAAAAATAGACCTTAGGCATCACAAAGGACACACCTCCAATCATATGATGGTATAATAATTGATGTCAAAGAATTTTTAAACTCTAGTATCAGTTGTAGGTGCTTTAGTTTCCTAAATAATTTCTTCTCCTGTGATTGGGTGCATAGTTATACTTATCTATTGATCTAATTTTGTCAAAATTTGGGTTCAAAAACTATCTTGAATTCATGTATCCAGGGATATAAAGATAGTGGTCACTGTAAAAGGTGAGTTATTAATTGTAGGCATTGCCCATATTTCAGAAATTTTGATATAAATCCTAAGAGAAGCTTTGTATCCAAAATTGAGTGGGGCTTTAGGATTGAGAGACTTGGGGATCCTAAACAAAGCATTGGGAAAGAAATTATGTTAGGATTGACTCTGGGTTAGAGATGAACTCTAGAAACAAATATGGTCACTCTTCTCAATCGAAAAAGTTGCAAGCAACCAAGCATCCTCTAAGATCTTCCATATGAAATTTGCCACAGGCCAACTAGACATTAATTCAAAGTCATGTTTTTTGAGAGACCTAGAATGGTCACACTAATGAATACATTATTCTCAAAAGATTCTTGGAAATAAATGCCACAATTGAGGGATTGTTAATCTTAAAGATTTAATAAGATTTACTTCAAAGCATCAGGGTCTTACTGTAGAAGAATTTTGGAAACTGATTCAATCCCCTAGGCTATGGAAGGAATGGAAAATAGTTGAAGATTGGCAATCACATCCATCTTTCTCTCCCTCGCCTATTTTAGCTCATGAACTTAAAAAATGAAAAATATCCAATGCTCAAGATGAAGACAAACTCTGGTGAGGTTCTCAAACCAAAGGGATGTTTACTCTCAAGGAATCCTTCTCTCTTATAGTTGGTCATCAAGACATCCACTAGGATCCCATTTGGAAGAAAATCTAGATGAATGGTGTTTTCCCATGGTCCTCAATTCCTTTGGCTTGTTGGATGACATAAGATCCTCACATGGGATCAAATCAGGAAAAATGCATTTTAGGGCCCCTGACTTTGTACTTTATGTTGGAACTATGAATATTCTATGGAGCATATATTGAATGTATGTCCTTCCATTGAACATATTTGCATGCATATTTGACTGTCTTTTGGATCCGTGTACTATAAATTCAACAGCTTTTTATAATTGTAGTCCCTCATAGATCTAGTATATTCAATAGTTCAGTTAAAAATAGAGAGTGGATTATTTCCATTAGTTTTGTCATGTGGATGCTTTGGAAAGAAAGCAAAAACCAAATATTTAAGCAAAAGAAAGAAAGGACAAATTCATTGTCTACATCAAAGTGCAATATGGGGGTTACATTACTCCTACTCAAACTCACAATGAAATGCCAACGTACCAAGTGTATTACCATGAAATTCTATAGCTCCCTTACTTTCAGTGTTTGTGAAAATATGATTAGTTTATTGAACTGTATTTCTGTGACCTCAAAAGTGTTTTCAGGATTTAAATTATTAGCAAGGAAAGTGTGATCTTCACCATACTTTTCATATGGTTGATCTTCTTCCCCTACCTTTGCATGTTGTATATGTACTTGTATGTTTCTTTGGTAGAGATTTCTCCTCCATGAGAAAGACCGCCCCAAGAATGCCTATCTGCCCTCTTAGACAAAGCAATATCTATGTGATAGATATGAGATCTGTAATCTTCCCATTTGACATTGAGCTCCATCAGAACAACCAAATTTTCAGCATGTGGCCAACTGGAAGAGGAGGAAATGATAGATTGTTGGCAACCAATATCAGCAAGAGTGAACAGCTCATGCCCGTGAAGAAACTGGATGGTTGGGGGAGGAAGAATGTGATTCCTAGCCAATCCAATGATTACTGAAATGGCTTACAACTTCCTGTAGGATGTCTTTCTGAGTAGTTAGTATTATATTATCGATATTTCTAATATACCAGATTGTGTTGGAATTTTTTCTTTTGGAAGCTATCTTATGAAAGTACTTAGTATTATTATCTCCACTAGAAACCCACGTCATTTTTATTTTTTGTCTCCATTCCTCTGCCTGATAATTTAGAGAGCTCCAATGTTGTATTTTTGCTTTGTTTAGATAGGAAATTACGACTTGTAGGGTCCATCAATTCTGAAATCTCTTTATCTATAATAGAAAACTCCTGAGAGAGTGTCTTATTGCACTTGATGATGCATGTCTTAACCTTTGACTTTAGCCTGTGCAGTTTTTGAGTGACCTAATACATCATTTTATTTTTCATTATCCTTAAAGGCCTCATCCAAGATATCTTAATCAGGTCCACTAAATATTTATCTTGTAGCCATACTTGATTGAAATTGAATGGTAATTCCTTGGCTTCTTGTTCACCATTCCATTCCAAAAAGATTGCATTATGATCGGAAACTAAAATTCCTTGGGGCCTTGTACTGATTACTAGAAAGGCGTACAACTTCCTGTAGGATGTCTTTCTGAGTAGTTAGTATTATATTTTCCATATTTCTAATATACCAGATTGTGTTGGAATTTTTTCTTTTGGAAGCTATCTTATGAAAGTACTTAATATTATTATCTCCACTAGAAACCCGCATCATTTTTATTTTTGTCTCCATTCCTCTGCCTGATAATTTAGAGAGCTCCAATATTGCATTTTTGCTTTGTTCAAATAGGAAATTAGGACTTTAGGGTCCATCAATTCTGAAACCTCTTTATCTATAATAGAAAACTCCCAAGAGAGTGTCTTCTTGCACTTGATGATGCATGTCTTAACCTTTGACTTTAGCCTGTGTAGTTTTTGAGTGACCTGATACATCATTTTATTTTTCATTATCCCTTAAGGCCTCATCCAAGATATCTTAATTAGGTCTATTAAATATTTATCTTGTAGCCATACTTGATTGAACTTGAATGGTAAGTCCTTGGCTTCTTGTTCACCATTCCATTCCAAAAAGATTTCATTATGATCGGAAACCTTAGAGAAGAATGACCATGTCCATAGAAAATTTTAGGGGCGAATGTTCGCCCTTTGGCGAAATTAAGGGGTTTTAAATTTTTAGTGGGCGAATATTTGTATCATAGTACATTTTTACAAATCACCTCAAATAGCCCACCTTATTTTAAGGGAGAGGGTAAAAAAGGTAAATTTAGCCCTTGAAATTAGGAGTTACAACCTTCCATTCGCCCATTTTCAAGAATAGGTTTTATTTAAGTGAATCCATTCGCCCATTTTCAAGAATAGGTTTTATTTAAGTGAATCCTATGGGCCAAATACCATATTTATAAAAGAGGTATCATGAATTAATAAAAATATAAATAAATGAAAAGTATGGTAAATAAATAAAACATTTTTTATTTTTTATATGGTAAATAAATAAAACATCATTTTATACTTACTCAAAAGTTATGGTAAATCAATAAAAATATAAATAAACTAAATGTATGGTAAATAAATAAAACCTCTTTTTATATTTAGTCCATAACCCTCGTTATATTTATGTAGGCTCAGAAAGAGGTTTTATTTAAGTTAATCCTATGGGCCAAATACCATATTTGTAAAAGAGGTATGGTAAATTAATAAAAATACAAATAAATGAGAGGTATTTTAAACAAATAAAACATTTTTTTATATTTACTGCATAAGTCACCTTATATTTACGAACACTCAAAAATGTGTTATATTTAGGTAAAACCTATGGGCAAAATAATATGGGACAAATACCATGGACTAGATTGCTATTAATACCATGAAAAAAACATTATTAACCCTAATATTAGTATTAATAAAAATAAAAATGGCACATGGTATTCACCCATGGTATTCAGGCACATGGTATTCACCCATGGTATTCACCTAGAATGTAGCATATTTAAATGGGGGAATTAAACTAGCATAGAGGTATCAAATATCGTGATATGCAAACTAGCATATAGTGAAAAAATATTTGATCCCTCTCAAGGCTGGATCAAGAGTAAAAATGGATGTTCTAACTTAATGTATGTTAAACATTTTAGCTTGGTTAAAATAAAAATCAACTATTAATTTTATTAATTTTTATAAATTACTAATAGTAATTTTTAAGCTCCAGGTTTATGATAACCCAAGGTAATACCAAGATCTTACAAGATTTTATAATTGAGTAAAATATTCGCCATGACTAGTGAAAGATTCGCCAAAAAATTATATATACATACTATATTATTGATAAAATCGCCTTCCATTTTTCCTATATACCATGAAGATTCGCCCATTTATTATACTTATAAATTTAGGGGGTGTTCTTAAAATTTTCCCTGACCATGTCTTCAAATGCTTCAATCTAATATGCACAACAGGGTTTACAAGATACCTGTTGAGCCTCTTGGTTATTCCCTCAACACTTGCTCTAACATTCCTCCACATAGGACATAAAGGACAAAGAGTTATATCCGTGAGCATTTTCTATGTAAATAGATCACTAGAGTATCCTAAAAGAGGATCCATTTTGGATTTCAGACCCAAAATATTTTCAAAATTCAGTGTAGGGTTTAGATCCCCTACAACAATAAGAGAGTCTAATTCTAATAAGCCACAACCATCCATTTTTTTCCAGAATTATTTTCTATTTTCATATGGAGCATATAGATTAAAGATATGAAATCTTGTCAAATAACCCCGACAATATCCCAATAAAATGATGCCAACAAAGGATTTGTAAGCCAAAAGGGAGAAAATTTTAGGATTCCATATAGCGGAAAGACCTCTAGAATTCCATAGTGGATTGGTTGTGTAGACCGCCAAATTTGGGCATAAACTCAAGAGGATATTCTGAGCTTTGTCCCTATCTACCATTGTTTCCTGTAACAACACCAAAGTAGGCTTTCTAGTTTGAATTATATTATGCAGTGTTTGACAAGACTGTAGTGATCCAAAACCTCTTATATCTAATGACATGATCCTCAATTAGATTGGGTTTCCACGGGATAGTCTTCTATAAGGACCCATGAATCTGAGGTCTTTGTTTCTTCGTAGTAGTAATAAGAAGTTCCTAGATAAAAGTTTGGATAGAGAGTTGCTCCATTACATGAGGATATATTTTTGTATTTAATACCCTTTTTCTTCTTAGTTGATCCATTTCTAGGGAAATCCATATTAGTAAAAGACTCTGTCTCCTGAAAAAGTTCTTCTTAACTGACAACGATTCGAGGCCCAGTGATTCATCCATTTTTAGATTTTCCACATCAACATCAATTAAGACAGGGGAAGTATTTGCTTGTATATTATCATGTTGAGAAGGATATGTTGCATAAGGCCTCAATTCTAGATGTCAACTGGGGTCATTTCCTTTTGTAATATATCGAATTTGGCCAACCTCCTGAGTGAAATTTTTATCTTCATTATTCGCCAAGTTTCCCCATCCATATGGCATCTCTTGGGAATCTATTTCTTGAGTATTAATTGCTGGAGTAACGTACTGTTATCCTTTCTACTACTATTGTTTATAGGAACTTATTCTAGCGCAGGCACCTACACTTCATTTGGCAGCTCCCAAGGGGCATGTTCTTTCTTGGGAAAAGCATGATTTTCATTTATGCCTATAGCCTTATCATACATTTTGATGTCATCCCAACCAATTCTATGTAGGAATTTCACTATTAGATGTATGGTGTTATGGCATCCCAAACATCTAAAAGGGATTCCCCAGTAATCCACTTGTTTTATGATAGATTGTGTACTCTAATAGATATCAAGGGTAGCCGGGAGACCTTCTATGGAATTTGGTTCAATGAAAAACCATGCTACTCATTTTTCCAGAAGGCCAGCACATCCTTCATCGACATAATAGAATTTTCCTATCTTGTTGGAAATTTCCATGATTTCCTTCTTGGTCCATAGTTCCAAAGGAAGGCCAAGGAATTTAATCCATATCTATTTCCGCTGGGGATCTTCTTTAATAGGATCAAATCTGACCATCTAATTCTACAAGCATAAAAATCCCCTACCTTTCACACATGAGATTGAGTCAATCCTATCTGCATCTTCCACTATCATGAAGTGGAATCCAAACCAACTATTGAGGAGCATACATACCTTCGGTTTATATCCAACAATACAGAACCAACATTTCTGCACCCATTCTTTCATTTTTCCACTAGACATACTAATGTGTTCCCAGTGGCCCACCAATCCCTTATGCTTCATCTTTACCACATTATCCCAATATATATGAATACCCATAATGAGTTTTTGTATCTGTGCCTGGGTCTTGACCGATTTCTTTTACGTTTGTCTTTTTTTTTGGATGAGGTTCCATTTGAAGATTCCTTTCCAAGATATGTATCTAAGTCCTCATGTTGAGATGTTTTCAATAGACCAATGGATGTGGGAACTTGATTTGGTCTTCCCAGTCTCTCTGCAAATTCATTTTCTATGACTATTGATACTTCTATAATTTTCCTATCATCATAAATCTATTCCATAGAAAACGATTGACCAACCATGTCAATATTGACTATTAGAACCACATTACTTTTTAAAGCCAACGTATTGGTCAGCACAATGCTACTACATATGGGTGAAAATAAAATCCAAATAAAATATGAAAGTGTGACTGATTTTATTTGTAATATAGAACAAAGGCTAGTGGGTTAATCTCCTAAAACAAGGTGTTAACATAGTCTGTTCAAAGGTACATTTTGCATTAGGATAACCCCTAGATTGCTATATTTTTATGAGGAAGCAAAAACATGGAAAATGTTTGGTTAGGTAGGAATATAACTTGTCAATTTGGTCTAGCTTGAGTGATTAAAAGAGAAGGTTTTTAGGCTCTCCACCATTTCATGGATTGATATAGTGATGAGACAAAAGAGGCTCTCTCTTGAGACTTGACTAGGTGATTCATAACAGTTGCGGTGTTGGTGCCTTAACTTAGCTAGAAAATGCCAAAACTCTATTGATGCACAAAATTTATTACTGAATCTACCTCAGAGTATGCCATAGTCACTGAATATGACATGCATGGTTTTACCAAGGAGGCCCTAAACTGTTGAACAATGAAACTTTACATTGGTATCCTGGCAATAGCTGCATTGGTCTTATTAGCATTACACCACTTTTAATATGGGTCTTCACAACAGAGAATCACCATTTCACTTTGTTGATTTGTGTTAAAAAGAAACATAACACGCAATAGATTTCTTTTGGCATGCAATGTTGTTGTTGGTAATTTTCTTCTATTATTGCCACATGTAAAGCTAACATGCGTTAAATTTCTTTCACCTTGCAATATTTTTATTGGAAACGTGCTTGTGTTTGGGCTAGAAACTATGCTAGATTTCTTTTTCTTTGCAATATTGTTGTTGTCAATTTCGTTGTTTATGATAAAAGGAAATCTATCAAGTGTTAGATTTCCTTCACCTTGGCAATGTTATTGGAAGTGTTGTGCTTGTGTTTGGGCTAGAAGTTGTGCTAGAATTCTTTTGCTATGCAATATTGTTGTTTTCAATTTAATTGTTTATTATAGAAGGAAATATAACACGTGTTAGATTTCCTTCACCTTGGTAATGTGCTTTTGCTTGTGTTAGAAGGAAATATAGCATGCACTAGATTTCTTATGGCATGAAATGTTGTCTTTGGTAGTATGCTTGTATTTATACTACATGTAAAGCTAAAATGCATTAAATTTATTTTACCTTGCGACGTTGTTATTGGAAATGTGATTGTGATTTTGATAGAAGTTGTTGGCTTTTGTTTTCCCTACAATTTCATTGTTGGAAATGTGCTTTTGTTTGTGCTAGAAGTAAATCAAGCGTATGCTAGATATCTTTCACACTGCAATGTTGTTTTTGGCAATGTGATTGTGTTTGTGCTAGAATAAACTCTAGAATGTGTAAGATTTCTTTTACTTTGAAATGTTTTTGTGAGTAATATGCTTCTATTTACGTTAGAAGGAAACTTAGCATGTGGTGGATTTCCTTCACCTTAAAATATTCTTATTGACAATGTACTTGTTTGTCCTAGAAGGAAATCTAGCACGTGCTAGATTTATTTGACCATGTAATGTTGCTTCTAGCAATATGCTTATGTTTGTAGTAGAAGGAATGATATTGATTGCTAGCTTTCATTTGAGGAAACAATGTTTCATTACATACAATATTACTGCCATACTATTATAATTTTTGCATCTATATTACTTTTTCGTAAGTTGTGTGTTTTTGTGAAAATATAAAGTCACACTTTACACGGCTCCACCTTTTAATTACAAGTTACGCTTTAATTGTTGTTATAGAATTGATACAAACTACAATGGAAAATATAATTTTGGCAAAAGGGGACTATGTTGATCTCCTTATTAATGATCAAGTCATTGGGCTAGGAAGGGTCAAATCTGCAGAGTCTGGAACTTATTATGTTGGAGAAAGGGTTAATGTTGGTTATGTTACAATTTTGATAATTGATGTAACTCAACCACACTTGATTGATGAGGATGTTAATGAAGGGGACATACATCCATGGAAGATCATGGATTTGAGACACAACATAGGTAAATCAAAATATTGAAGCATGTGTTATATATTATTGATAGCATAATAAATGGTTTTTTTGAGTAAATACTAACCTTATTTACATTCGTTTATAGGTGCAAATGTTTCTTCCAAATTTTCTATTGGAGCCAAGGTAGATCTTCTGCAACATGAAGTGAAGGTGGGCCAGGACTCCATATTCAATACAGAGCTTGGGCATAAAGTGCATGGAAAGATGGTAAAGAGAGGATGCATAGTGGTTAAAATCAAGAAGGTGTTAAAACATAATTCTCCTCTACCATATCCAACAGGATTTGAGCATACACTTGGGGGTGCATTAGAATCTTATGAAATTTGGCCGGAATCAGATTTGGAGCCTCACTATCATGATCATGCCACAAATATTCCCCAAGATAGGGTTAGATTCATATGCACAAAGGCTTTTCATACACATGAATGCATGGGAACAAGCATGTGCATTGCCAAAGGAATGCTAGTCAATGTCCGTGAGGATGACATTGTTGAGGGTGAAACACTAAGTGAAATGGATTTTGGTGTTTTTCTAGAAGAGATAGATGGAAATTGTGAGATATGCAGAATTAGGGATAAGTCTATACACTGTTTGGTTAGATAGCCAATAAATAAGTTGGTGGACAACAAAGGTGTGATATTAAGGGTCAAGGAAAAGTTCAACGAGCCACCCAAATAAATGGTGATATGGAATGTTATAGAGGATAGAAATCCCTTAAACAATTGGGATGGGTAATTTTGTAATGAAAAAGATAGAAACTCAATTGATATGCATGTAAAAAGGCCATATAAAAGGATTAAACGAGTTATGGCTACAAAAAAATTTGCAAAATGTGAAACAAAAATAGATGAAGAGAAAGAAATTCGAGTTTTGGCAGTAGATGTATGTTGTAGAAAACATTGTCTTCAACATGTGGATAGGAAGGCCATTACAGGTGCTAGAAGGGATATGAGACAAATAAATAAAACTGGTATTAGAGAATTTGTCTTGAATTCACTCATGTCGAACACAGTCATGTCAAAGGGCCATGGCCATGGCCATGGCTTACCACCTATTGCTATAAATGTAAAGGACATGAGATTTAATGGGAATATTATTTGTAAGAAAGCATGGTATAAGATACATAAAATTCCTCAAAGCACATTCTATAACTACCAACATTATTTCTAACATGGACAGATCAAAGCTATTCATGGTAACACCAACACATGTAAAGCAAGAGCTCACACAATGTCAACCATAAAAATATTGCACAAAATTGTAATGGATAATTCAAATTTTTCACCAAACCAAACATGTCAAGTTGAAGAAGATGGAACATCTGCTCCTTCAATATTTCTTCCTTCGACTTACACACAAAATTCTTTGTTAAAAGAGATCAATGAGGCTCTCCAAAAGCTCAATTACCCATCAATATCATAGGCAAAAATGAGCAAGATCTGGAATACTAAGTTTCGAGATGTGGCATTTTCAAAGAACACCAACTTCAGTAAATATAGTGAATGTATTGTGTTGAAAGCACAAATGAAGTCAACAACTACAAAAGAGTTGGAAGAAAAGGCATGAGGTAGGTTGAAGAAACATAACAAGATTGTTATGTGTGGAAGATATTGCTACTATACCCATAGAATTATGTCAGAGCAGTTTCCAAGGAGTATTTGAGCATTATCCATGATAAAATGGACAAAATAAAGACTTCAATCGCAAGGATACATGTCAAATCAAAATCTATTGTAGGAACAAATTTAGGTTTTTCATTGATAGGTATGCTCACACATGGGTATAAGGCAGGAGGTTTTGGTCATTTCTCCTTACCATTTGTCCATATCGGATCACAATTTACTATTACATCTCTTGCAAAGTGCTTAAGGGACCTTGAAGACCCACAAATGGATATGTATGGTGATCTACTTTATGAAAGTGGAATTTCAACAAACCCACTTATAAATGCATTACTTGACACCTCTACTTACTCAAAATGTCAAGGGTACAAGGATGATTTTATATCTCATGGAAGTTCAAAAATTCATGATTTTGGACAATGCAGCAAGTGATAATAAGAATCGCTATCTTTTCATGTTTCTATCACTTTTAACTGCACTTGGTGTCTTCATCACTATTGAGGTTGTGTTCTTGCCTATGGGTCACACCCATGAAGACATAGATGGAACCTATGGAAGAATGTCTTCCAACCGAAAAAGTAAAGATATTTATTCTTTACCTGAAATGATGGATACATATCGCATAATTAAAGAAAATCAAGTGTTTCCACCTACACTTATTGACAAGGTCTATGACTTCAAAAGTTTCCTTAATGGATACATCAAGGAGGGAAAAAATGCACTAGTTGGACATATTAATGTCCAATACTTCCAATTTCTTGTGCTCAATGATGTTCCAGTACTAAGGTAAAAAGAATTAATTAGAGATATTGAGTGGTCAGAACCAGTTGAGTTATGGAATATAGATGATGAAGGCCGACCTATAATTCCCATAGGGAAGCCATCTTTCTTAGCTTCCAAACAAAATGATTTCTATTTAAAAGAACTAAAGGAAGGGATAACATCATATGTAAAAATGTGGAAAGACACTACTAGGAATGAGGATTCACCAATTGTTACAGAGGAATGGAAAAATAAAGTAGTGTATTGGGAAAAAATTCTTGATACATTAGATGGAATCTATAATGATCATAGAATAATAGATGGAAGTGATTCATCTTCTGAGGATTTCTGGCCTAGGACAAGGCACATTGTTGATGTTGATAGTAATGCACTCCAAGTAAGCTCAAGTATTATGGATGGAGATTTTTATAATGTGATAGATGAACCAATATATGTTGGACCCAAATGCAACAAGCCAAAATGAACTTTCAATCCGATGATTGATGTTGAGAAAGGAAAGATGTTGCTAGTTAGATTAGGAAATGAGCATGCAGGAGAGATGATTTGGATGGCAAAATCCATCTCAAATATCTTTAGGGATAATGAAAGTGAGAATCTTCATGTAAAGGTTGACTGGTGGAAGCCTATGTCAGGGAAATACAATGGAAAATTTTTAGAGCAATATTGGGTACCAAATCCCGATGACACAGAACTTGGCTCTATTCCAATTAATATCCTAATGTGGGCATGGATGCCAAAGAAATAACATTTGCATGAAGACCAAGATAAATAAATATTTTGTAGAAGCCATTCGTGATCTACTTGAGAAAATATCTTAAGAGTAGGTTTATATGATTCATGAATGTAATTCTTTTTGTAGGATCTATTAATATACATTCAGACACACTTTTCCATATTTGTTGTATATCAAATATTCTCTTCATATTCTTTTTGGAGGAGTTTTATATTATTTAATATTTCAATGTAATTATGTGTTATACAAATTACATGACAATGCCATAAAATATTTAATTTTTCAAAGCTTTATTTGACCAACATGACTTCTCACCATATCAAATATGCATAATCAAATTCAATAATGCACTTAAAAACATCTTCTAAACTTGGTCTATTAAAAAAACAATGGAGTACCTAATTAGTATTCTATTTAGTATAAACCATTTAAACACTTAATGAATAAATGCTAGACACTAGATATAATGTTTGAGGTGAGTTTTCCTTAATTTTCCTTATTATAATTGATATAAATCAAATTCACTATTTTGTTGCACTCTAATTTATAAAAAAAAATATTTTGATCAATGAACATCACAACTAGAATTATAAAATACTTCCTCTTATAGATTTTGAAGTGGTGCCAACGTTGTATTAGTATAATTAATTTGTACTCAATGTAGGAAAAAAAGTTAGTGTCAATTTAAAATGGTCAATAATAGTAAGAAAAACAATATTAGTATATTCTTAAATAACTTTATATGTAAGTTTTGTTTTTGCGAAATCTATTATTCACGAGTCAAATTTAATACATAAATATAAATGATAATGATAATAGAAATAATGTAAGGAATCTAAGTTTTAGATGAATGTTAATATGTTCTTTTCAATATAATATCCTTAAACACTACAAGAATATAAACTAAACATTTGTAATAAATATCTTAGTCAATTTTCTCTCTTTCCTGTGGTATTTGAAAATAATCAAATTGTACAACTTTGTTACTATTCTAATTCATGATTGAGTTTGATCATTATGGTCAATAATAGTAAGAAAAACAATATTAGTATATTGTTAAATAAATTTATAGGTAAGTTTTTTTTTGCAAAATCTATTATTCACGAGTCAAATTTAATACATAAATATAAATGTTAATGATAATAGAAATAATGTAACTAATCTAAGTTTTAGATGAATGTTAATATGTTCTTTTCAATATAATATCCTTAAACACTACAGGAATAAAAACTAAACATTTGTAATAAATATCTTACTCAATTTTCTCTCTTTCCTATTGTATTTGAAAATAATCAAATTGTACTACTTTGATACTATTCTAATTCATGATTGATTTTGATCATTAAAATGATTAGTAATTGAGACGAGAGGCTCATTTTACAACCCAATATGGGGGGGAAAATAAAAATTATTTTCTAAATAGAAAAATAAAAAAAGTGAATATTTTGTAAAGTAATTAGAATTATATAAAATGTGTGAATTGGATGTTTAAATCTTATACTTTTCAAAAAATTTCAGCTAGAGATACAAAGAAACTATTTGAAGATTTATATTAACTAGTTTATGTCAATATCAACTTCATGTATATCTATATATAAGAAAAAAGTTTGTTATGGTTAAAATTTTTATTTCGTCGTCTATATACTCTATTTAGCATTCAAAAATACAGTTTCAACAATGAAAAATAACACATTGTATCTTTCATTCAAAATGTTTGCACATGAAGAAATTTGATCCCTACATCTGCACTTAAAATGGATCTATGATGGTATATATCGGACACATTACTATGATCATTTGTCATTAAATAACTTTATACTTAATGTATAGCTTGCATATTAATCTATTATTCATTAAGTAAGCCTCAAGTTTTTAACATAAAAGTACAAATAATAAATAATAAATAAATTATGCTACGACTCGCATTCAACATTTAATTTGATCTAAAACAAAAATTTTCTCCTCGAATTTAAAATGTTGCAAACTTCCTACAATAGTATGTAATGTTGATGGTGATAATGATGATTATCATCCACTAAGACCAAATATGGTATATAAGAAGGTAAAAAGATATTACCAAACGTTATTTCGAATTTTATTGTTATGCTAAAAAAACATTGAAAGAAGTGTTTCAAGATCATCATAATTTTGTTTAGTGAAACAATCTAGAAGGTTGGTAGCATCACAAATATTTTGAAATTTAATTCCAATATGAGTATAAACTAGATGATCTATGATAGTTTTTAAATCTTCAACCATATTACTAGCATTGCAAAGGTGATAGCCTTTTTATTGTGCTAACACTATTTTAGTAATAATCATAACTTAACACATACATGATATTTTACTATATATCAGATTATAATTAAATGGGTTAATAATAGCAACATACACATCATTAGTTTCATAAAATAACCTTAACAAACTTATCTTTTAATATAAACCATAAAAATATTAAAAATACATAATGTAAGGAATCCACATTAAGATGTGAAAGATTTTCTTTTGCAAGGTTATATAAATTTGTTTTATAAATATTATCATGATAATTTTTACACAAAAAATGGTGAATATCTACATTAAAATTAGTGAACTAAGTGACTTTCTAATTCCTCATTTCGAAAAAATATAATCTAGTTAAAGTTCTAAATAATGGTATATATTGGACACATTACTAAGATCATTTGTCAATAAATAACTTTGTGATATATATTAATCTATTATTGTTTAAGCAAGCCTCAATCTGCTACTCACATTCAACATTTAATTTGATCCTAATCTTTTTTTTCTCCTCAACTCTAAAATAGCGCAAACTTCCTACAATAGTATATAATTATGATGGTGATGATGATTATCATCAACTAAGACCAAATATGGTATATAAGAAGGTAAAAAGATATTACTAAAAGTTATTTTGAATTTTATTGTTATGCTCAAAATGCATTAAAAGAAGTTTTTCAAGATCATCATAATTTTGTTTAGTTAAAAAATCAAGAAAGTTGGTAGTGTCACAAATATTTTGAAATTTAATTCCAATATGAGTATAAACTGGATGATCTATGAGAGTTTTTTAATCTTCAACCATATTACTAGTGTTGGAAAGGTGATAGACTTTTAAATTGTGCTAACACTCCTTTAGTAATAATCATAACTTAACGCATACATGATATGTACTATATCAGATTATAATTAAATGGGTTAATAATATTAACATACACCATTATTTTCATAAAATAACCTTAAAAAACTTATCTTTTAATATAAACCATAAAAAAATATTAAAATAGTTAATGTAAGGAATCCAAATTAAGATGTGAAAGATTTTCTTTTGCAAGTTTATATAATTTTTTTTTATCATGATAATCTTATACACAAAAAATGGTGAATATCTACATTAAAATTAGTGAACTAAGTGACTTTCTAATTCCTCATTTTGAAAAAACTAATCTAGTTAAAGTTCTAAATAATGGTATATATTGGACACATCACTAAGATCATTTATCATTAAATAACTTTATACTTAATATGTATCTTGCATATTAATCTATTATTAATTAAGCAAGTCTCAATCAACTTTTTTATTAACATAAAAGTAGAAATAATAAATAAAAATAAATTATGCTACTACCCACATTCAACATTTAATTTGATACTATTTTTTTTTCTCCTCAACTCTAAAATGGTGCAAACTTCCTACAATAGTATGTAATTATGATGGTGATAATGATGATTATCATCCACTAAGACCAAAAATGGTATATAAGAAGGTAAAAAGATATTACTAAAAGTTGTTTCGAATTTTATTGTTAATATGCTCAAAAAGTATTAAAAGAAGTGTTTCAAGATCATCATAATTTTGTTTAGTTAAACAATCAAGAAGGTTGGTAGCGTCACAAATATTTTGAAATTTAATTCCAATATGAGTATAAACTAGAGATCTATGAGAGCTTTTTAATCTTCAACCATATTATTAGTGTTGCAAAGGTGATAGACTTTTAAATTGTGCCAACACTTTCTTAGTAATTGTTAGAGTCGGTCTTGTCAGTCCTCCGTCAGAGATCAAAACTCTTTCTGCATTTCATTTTTAGGAGTCTCGCTTATTAACTCAGCTGCATTCTGCTAGGGGCACGCCATAATCTGACGAAAAAGGTCTTGTTAGTCATTTCCCCTCATGTCTAGCACCTGCTGGCTTAGGTCTTTTGTCAATGTGCACTAAAGTCCATGACAGTCAATGTTTGATCCTTTAATGGAAAATAGTCATTTTCAGTCATTAGGTCTAGGGATTAGTCAATTTGGTCTTCAACCATGTCCAATAAAGCCATGCAAGCCAGAGGGAGGCCCTTACAAAGTTATGATTTAAATATTTTCATCGTCATGATTGACAGATTACGACTGTTCTTCAAAACTCTGTTTTGAAAAAAAGTCAAACAGTGTGTCATTTGTGATAATTTTCAAAAAAGTTTCCAATTGATCTCTTCAGGTGCAGTCATGGTTTCCTTGGCCAAATGCCATGTCATGCAACCCCTGCAAAAAGTGCCAAAAATTTCATCATTTTAGCTAAAAATTCAAAGGGAAAAGTGAAGTACAGAGTTGAATTAAATCAGGAAAAAGAGCCAAAATAAAACATTATCAAAGTGGGTTTTGAAGAAACAAAAATTAAAGCCATGACTCCAAAGTCTTTATATAAGATTCCCACAAGAAACAAAGTCATTTTTCACACCAAGGATAGAGAGAAACATTGCAAAGTGATTGTGAGAAGCAAGCACACGTTTTAGGTGAGTTTGGAGGACTTGTCACAGGCGCGGTGCACAGACAGAGGAGCGTGGCGCACAGAGGGAGCGCGGCGCACTAGGCGCGACCACACTGTGGTGAAACTACACGTGCATGGGGCACAGGCAGAGGGGTGTGGCGCACACCCACAAAGGCCTGGTTTGGCTCCCAATTTTGCAACAAACCGCCTTGAAACCCTTGAAATTGCCAGGTAGGGTCTACATCTTGGTTGCTCATATGTTTTTGTGAACATGATGGTGGTTTATGGGCATATATAGTTGTAATAAAAGCGCCTAAACCCTACCACTTGAAATCATCAAAGCCATTGCTCTTAGGGTTGCAAATTTGTTGTGTTGATGCAAAGGTTCCTCCTCTCTGTCACCTCTCATTTTTCCCCTTCTTTCCATGGTTCCCTTCCCCCCTATCCCATTTTTCCCTACTTTCCCTACCCTAAAACATTACTAGACCCCTATTCCCTATCCCCTCCACTCATTTGTCAATGTAAAACCCCAAAACCCTACCTTATAAAATCCCCAAACCCTCCTACATCTCCCTAAACAAAATTTCCCCCCATAACCGCTAATCCCATCATATTATTCCCCTTCCTAACACTCCCTTTTTGCATTGTTCCCCTTGGTGGTAGAGTTCATAACAACACATAGTTTCATACATCATCAAAGGGGCAGCCCAAGCACAGTCCATATACAACAGTCATAGCATCTGAGCATTCATCAGAGTATGAAATGGAAATCCAAAGTGATTCATCCTCGGAAGAATAGGCTCCCCAGAGACATCATAAAAATGGCAAACATGTTAGGGATGAGCCAACCACCCTCACAGAATTACAGGCCTGCCCTCTTGTTATGTCATGTTTCCAGCATCTGTAATGTTTGGATTTTTGTCAAAAGGTGGCTAGTGTTCGAGTTCATCATGAGTTGGCCCGTCTTTTTGTGCTTTACATACATGGAGATCACTCTATCTTGGTCGGTGTCACCTTCACTCTGACTCCTGAAACCGTCTCATTAGCAACCGGCATACCGAACGTTGGAGAAACATGGCACAAGAAGCAGAAGGTTGATCAGCAGCATTATGACCCATACATTAAGGCTAGTTTCTTGAGGCAGCTCAAAAGAGTCTTTCCATTCCAATATTTGAAAGATGAATATGCTCCACTGATGAAGTTAATCATGAAATATTTCATCTATGAGGGGAGGTTCTCTCGTTTATATGCCTATCACATCAGGTTGCTCATGCACTTTACCAAGGTAAGGATGATGAACATCCCATATTTCATTTGTAGGAACATAGAGAGGATGAACACCTTCATGCAGCACAAAACCCCTCAGCAGCAACTTAACAGTGTTTATCACTTTTCTATTATTAAGATTTTGGTGGTTCATCAGCTGGGATTGCAAGGCATTACTTGGGATGATTTCATCTCCTGTGACCTCTTTAGCACTTCACAGGTATTATCAGAGGTTGAACATGAGATAGGTGGTCCTTCTCATCAGTTAGAGCACCATGAGACCACTACTATGCCAGTATTCATCACCTATCAGAGGGGCAGTAGGCATTTGTTTGCAGCAGCGAAGCGAGTGTTATCTCCACCCGGGGTGGAAGGGGCCTCACTTCCGACATCGACAACATAGGTACAGGACAGGGGCAGGAAGCCCATGCATGACGAGGGGCCATCAGGTGAATGAGAGGCCGACTTCATCCTCATTCATGATGATGATACAGATGTGGAGAGTACCAAACTTAGGAGGACCATCCAAGAGCAACAAATGGAGATCCAAGACTTGTCACTCAATTTGGAGAGGGCTAAGTTGATTATCAGGTATTTGGAGGAGAGGAACAAACATCTCGAAGACCAGCATGAGATCATGGAGCTGCAAAACATCTGTGAGAATCGCCAAGCTGCCCAACATAGGAGGATTGAGCTCACTCCATTAGAGCAAGAGATTAACAATGACCAAGAGTCTTGGCTCGAGCGGATCAACATCCACCTAGAGAGACTACTAGAGAAGGCCGACAAGGATAAAACCATATTGAGGAGGATGGTTTATCACTACAGGGCATGGAACATGAGTTCAAAGGATCGGATAAGGAGTTTGAAGGTGAAATTGGGGAGAGCAACAAAAAGACAAAAGAGGAAAAAATAGCAAGATCGGCTCCGAATCTTGGCTGAAGCCTCTATTGCCTAGCATAGCACTTCATAGAGAATCTCTAGCCCAAATTTCAAAAAATTTGAGGCAATTTTGGTCACTTGACAATTTTTTGGGCACAAAAGAGGGTTTTTCTCCCTGTGCACTACACGACTGGCGCGCCGCTTATGATTGGGAGCTCCAAATCAAGAATGGTTTGCATTTTTGGATTCAGCATGAAAAATCATGACTGCTGGTCCATGGCCAAGAAGTTTGAGCAAGTTTTGAGTCCCCAGGAGGTCAAAAACACTCAAAACATGACCTCTCTGCCCCTATTTTGACACACAGGAAGCAGTCTTGGGAGAATGATGTTTTGGAGGGGAAAATGAGCACCAAATTCAGAAATTCCACTTGGATTGGAAAGTAGGAAGGCAGGGCTTTCGAACAAGCACACTTGGGCACAATTTGGACTTCAGAAGGTACCTCAAAATTGCCTCCAAAGTGGCATGACGCATATAGTTTTGGGCATGGCGCATAGAGACCCAAAGGCAAAAATCACTTCCGCTCCGCGACATTTCGATTCGCGACTTTGTCCAAGTGGGCCCGCTCATTTATACTACATTTTTCTCAGCACCTAAGGCAAAGTTTAAAGAGTATTTTAACTAAAGGTTGGCTTCTATCCAAGTGGCAAAGGAAGGCGAGTACTCACCCAAGAAATTTGTCATTTTTGTAACGCTGCACCTATCACTAATGGTTGGCTTCCCATTTCCAGTTTGTAATGTTTTGAAAAACTCCCCAACTTTGGGTCATTCCATTTCCCAATGGAAAAGTCTATTTATTATATGTAAAACCATTTGCAAAGGGTTGGTTGTAATTTCTGGGAGACTGTGGGAGAGAAACTCAGTTACTCATTGTATATTTTGACAGAGAATTAATTAAAGGCAGCAGCTCTGGTTCATGAGATTCATGTGGTGTGAGTGTAGCAAATGTGTTCTCTTTCTGTTTCATATGTATTTTTTTATGTTTCATAGTTCATTCATATTCATTTCCAGTGAATTTTTCTAAGTAAGATAAGGTAGAATTCATGTTTATTGCTCTGCCTGTGGGAAAGTTTCACGTTCTGTGTTCTTCTTCTGTTGAAAAGGATTCATGTGTTTATGCCCTTTTCACCCTCCTAAACAATCTTTCCATTTCACATTATTTCAAATTTAATTGCTGGACTTTCTGCCTGTCTTGCCTCACGAAGTAATCTGGTACCTTTGAGTTGAATTCTTTGCTCATTGTTGTTTGTTGGTCCCATACATCCTAGAAACTTAGTCATTTATCAAAAATTGCCTCTTGTTTCCATATTTATTTACCTAGCCTAAAATCAATATTGATTGCAAGTCATCTCAGACCATATTGTTTATCTATTCACTGAGCGTGACTTAGAGAGAGACCTCTCCTGTTCTGGTAGGGCTAGCTACCAGAATGAGCATGGTTTGTGGTTACCCTGAATTTTGCCTTCCTTTAGCCTAAGGTAGATTTAGGTGCTAACATAGTGGCGCTCCACTGGGGAACGAAATTACACCCCTTACTTCTTCATAATTCTAAGCTTCCGGATGATAAGTTTAGGATTTGATAGGCTGAGTGAGTTGGTTGTGTCCTTTTGATTTTTCTTAATAGCACGCTGGCTTCTAGAAGATATACTAGAGCTAATCCAGATCCAGATCCTCCGCACATATACGAAAATCCCAATTTGATTCCAAGAATTCATCGTTAAGAGAGCTCTATATCTCCTGTGTTCAAATCCCATTCATGTCCTGACATTTTTGAGTATCTTGAAGAGAAAGATTTTGATGAGCAGTTTGAAATATCATTGTTCGAGACCAAATCCGAAAGGGCGGTTGACTCTACTGTCCCCAATCCACAATTTCTTGTAGACTTGGAAATTGAAAGGGCTAACCGGTCAATTGATAATTACATTGTGGCACAGCTTCAAACTCCAATTGTTAGCCCCCTACAAACTGCACACACTCCTCCATCACCTCCAAGGCCAAACCCACCAAGAGTGATGGCTGCTCGTTTTGTGCCTCTTGTCCTGCCTCAATTTTTGGATGATATGCCCGCAGATTATCAAAGCAAAATCCCGTTTTTTGATGGCACTCTTAACAACATTAACGCTCAGCAACATGTGGACAGAATGGCAGATTTATGTGAACTTCACGAGATCGATGCAGAGAATGTGGCAATGAGACTCTTTGTATAGACATTTGCAGGTGAAGTGAGGAAATGGTTCAGAGGTTTGCTGGCTGCACGTATTGCTACCTTGGCCGACCTACAAAGACAATTTTTAGGCCGCTGGGAAGTGAAAAAGAATCCTCTCCAAATTCTGGTTGAATATGAGAAAATCAAACAAAACGCTGGTGAGTTGGTCCAAGACTACTACATTAGATTCAATTCTATTTATAATGAAATTCCCGATCATCTAAGGCCACCTGTGGGGCTAGCCATGGTGAATTTTCCGGATGGTTTTGATGCTGACATGGCTTATCAATTAAGAGAGAGAGAACAGGCCAAAATGGAAGACATGCAGAGATCACGGTCAGCGTTGAAGCAAATCTGCTGACCAAGAGGGCTAGAGAAAAGGCAGAAAATAAGGTCACTGTAGAAGAAGAATCTTCCTCGGTAGATCAATTGCTCCGATAGGTAGAGCAGATGCTTGAAAGGGTGAAACTTGAAAAACATGAGCCACAAGTTAGAAATCCTAACTTTCGTGGCCAGCAACAACCACAATATAGAATAAGGCAGAGAGATCAGTGAGCCCAAGAGCAAACAGCACAACAGCTAGTACAACCACCTTTGCAGCAAAATTTTGTGCATGGACTGGAGTCAGATGAGGACGGGAATATAATAGGTGAGGAAAACTACTTCTTTACTTCGGATGATTTGCTATTTATATTACTGAGGATGAGGAGTATGAAGAAAGCTCGGTTGTACACAAAGATGCAGATTTCATTCTAGCCAATGACACCGTTTTGTAGGAAGAATCAGATGAGTACCAAAGAGGCTATATGAATGCTCTTTCTGTCCAACAGCAGTGGTATTCACTTAGAAACAGAGACGTGCCGGTTAAACCATTTCAGAAGAGGAAGGACGTTGAGGCATCAAAGAATGATTCATCAGTTGCACAAAGGAATGGAAAGGAGGCAGTTGATTCAGATAGCAGCAAATCATCATCAATAGAAAAATCAAGTCAGCCAATTGCATCGAAAGAAAAGGAAAGGAAAGAAATCCCAGTCAAAGAGGTAGAAAATATTCCCGCTTTTAATTTAGAGAGTGAAATTTCTAAATTTAAGGTATCCATTCCCTTGATTGAAATAATGAGGAACAACAGTTATAGAAGTCAAGTGTCCAAAATTTTGAATTTTGACCTAATGTCTGACATGGTGAATGTTGAAGATGACCAACCTGAAATGATTTTTGGGCCAGCATCGAATGGTGATTCTCCTGATAGTGACGTGCCACCTTTTTATATCAATTTAAGATTGCATGATTTTGTGTCACATAATGCCATGTTCGATTCCGGAGCTTCTCACAATCTCATGCCCAAGGCTATCATGGATAAGCTGGGTCTGGACATCACCCGGCAATACCATGATCTCTATTCGTTTGATTCCAGTAGAGTAAGATGTATCGGGCTCATCAAAGACTTGGTTGTGAGTCTGGATCAACTCCCAATGAAGAATTTTTTGATGGATATTGTTGTAGCAGATATTCCTCCCAGGTTTGGCATGCTTCTTTTTAGGTCTTGGTTAGAAAAATTGAAAGGGACACTGCAACTAGATTTCTCCTATGCAACGATTTTGGTGTTTGTCCAAATGAGGAAACTGTATCGGGAACAAAAAATGAAATACATGATTACTAGCAAGGAGAAACCAATAAATCATCCTATTAATTATGTACATACAGATTTAGAGTCTTTCGTTTTGTATTCTGATAGTTTCAATGATATCGATAGTTAGTTAGTAGAAGCAGATAATATTCCAGAAACAACAGAAAATTTCAGAGGAGTTTTAAAGAGAGAAGGACAAGAACAACAGAACACCATTGAGCGATCAACTAAAAGTAATGGACATCAAGCAAACAAAGCACAACAAACAGATTTTCAACACTTGCAAGAGGGGGAAGAAGGTTTGTGGACCATGGATTTCGATGGAGCAGTGGGAAATGATGGTGCTGGAATTGGGATTTCGGTACGCAGTCCTTTCTCTGCCCCGAACAAAGTGCCTAGTAATGTGCGGGTATGCTCTTACAAGTTAGCTTTTGATTGTTCAAACAATGAAGCTGAGTATGAAGCTCTGATTGCTGGCCTAAAAATTCTAAGAAAGCTGAATGCTAAGAGGATTGCAGTATATGGCGACTCCGAGTTGGTGATTGAGCAGGTCAGAGGCGAATATCAAGCAAAGCATCCTCAGATGCAGGCTTACCATAATGCAGTTCTAGACATCCTAAAATTATTTTCAGAATATACCTTGACATGTGTGCCTCGTATACAAAATAGCATTGCTGATGCTCTTGCCAAGGAAGCAAGTAGTTTGAAGATCCCAATGAACTCTAGTAATAAATTCGAAATCCATGTCAACATCGTTTGACCGTCCCAGACAATCAAAGATATTGGCAAGTTTTCCAAGATGATGAGGAGATTGATGATTTTCTGCAAAACAAAGGTAAGTTCAAAGAAACCTCAATTGATGTAGAAAATGATGATGGTAAAGATAATGGTAAAGATGATGTGAAGATCAATCAAATGGACGTGTTGCAGCTAAAGAATAACATTATTCCTAAAGGCTTGATACCTTTAGAAGAACTCTTTGATCAAGATGATGTAGCACACAAACCAACATTGCAGCCAATAGAGGAGGGTGTGGAAGAGGTCAATGTCAGAACAACTGCTAATCCTAAAATGGTAAAACTGTCTAAAGCATTGCCACAAAGGATAAAAGACAAATACATCAGTTTGCTGTCTTCATTTGCCGATGTGTTTTCTTGGGACTATTCTGACTTAAAGACATATGATACCAATATAATTCAACACACTATACCCATTAAACCCAATCAAAAACCTTTCAAAAAGAAGTTGAGAAGGCTAAATCCAAAGCTGCTGCCATTAATTGAAAGGAGATAAACAGGTTGTACAAATCATGAATCATTGTTCCCATTAGATTTTTGGATTGGATCTCTAATTTGGTGCCCGTACGAAAGAAGACAGGTGTTGTGCATTGATTTTAGAAATCTCAATAAAGTTTCGTTGAAAGATAACTATCCACTACCCAAAATGGACCATATAATTTAGCAAGTAATGGGAGCATCTCGTATGTCACTACTTGATGGTTATTCTGGATATAACCAAGTTTCTTTCCATGAAGATGACTGAGACAAGACAGCGTTCACCATTCCATGGGGAACTTTTCATTACGCTAAAGTGGCTTCCGGTTTGAAGAACGCGGGTGCCACATTTTAGCATGCAATGGACTTGGCTTTTCCAAATGAGAAGGATGTATTTTTGGTTGTGTACCTAGATGATCTGACTGTGTTTTCCAAATTTGATGAAGAACACATGTACCGTTTAAAAACTATCTTTCAAAAGTGCAGAAAATATGGGCTGTCACTGAATCCGAAAAAGAGCTTGTTTGCCATGGAGGAAGGAAAACTACTCGGGCACATTATCTCAAAAGATGGCATTCGTATTGACCCAACATGTGTACAAGCGATTCAACAAATCGATCTGCCCTGGAATAAGAAAGAGATTCAATCTTTCAATGGTAAAATGAATTTTCTACACCGCTTTGTACCTAATCTTGCTGAACACCTAAGAGAGATTACAAACATGCTTAAGAAGGACAACCAAGTGAAATGGACAGAGGAGGCTATAAAATCTTTAAATTAGTCAAATTGGCTCTTTCTTCAGCTCTAGTTCTAGTCAGCCTGGACTACACTCAGGATTTTATATTGTTTTCATTCGCTTCGGAGCATACTATGGCAGTTGTGTTATTGTAGAAAAGAGATGATCACGAAAGACCAGTCGCTTTCTTCAGCAAAGCTATAAGAGATGCAGCCTTAAAATACAACATCATTGAGAAGCAAGCCCTTGCACTTGTGAAAGCATTGAAATATTTTTGGGTATATATTCTGCATTCTCGTATTTTGGCTTATGTTCCTAATGCTGCTATCAAAGATGTTTTAGTACAGATAGATCCGAAAGGAAGACGAGGCAAGTGGATTGCAGCTTTGTTGGAATATGATGTGGAAATAAAGCCCACCAAGCTGGTTAAAGGATAGGGATTGGCAAAGTTAATGGCGGAATCAAACTTGCACGCCTTAGACATAAATTTGATTGCTGCTATGTCCAATGAGAATGAGGAAGGTTCGTCAATTCAAGTAGTTGAAGTGTTTGCTCTTTCTCCGTGGTATTCAGATATCATATATGTGCTTAAAAATTTGTCACCACCACCTGGCATGACTAGGAACAAAGCTAGAACTCTCAAATTGAAGGCTGCCAAGTTTTGCATTCTAAATTCTGCACTTTATTGGAAAGATTCCGGTGGCGTTCTGTTGAATTGTTTGGTGGAAAAAGAAGCAAAGCAAGTCATGGAGGATTTCCACGAAGGAGACTATGGTGGTCAACTTTTTTGGAAATCAACAGCAAATAAAGTCCTGAGAGCGGGATACTATTGGCCGACATTGTTTTTTGATGTATATAAGGTGGTCAAGAGCTGTCATAAGTGTTAGATTTTCGAAGGAAGGCAGAAATTACAGACTTTACCACTTAAGCCCATTGAGGTGAGTACTCCTTTTTAGCAATGGGGGTTGGATTTCATTGGTGAAATTCATCTTGCTTCTTCCGGTCAGCATAGATGGATCCTCACAGCGCAGATTATTTCATGAAATGGATCGAAGAAATTCCCACCAGGCAAGCTACAGATGCGGTAATTATTTAATTCCTTGAAAATAACATCTTGTCTCACTTTGGTTGCCCGAATAAGTTAATCACTGATAACGCAACAACTTTCAAATAAAAAAGGATGGTAGAGTTTTGTCATAAACATCACATCATTTTGGGTCACTCAACTGCCTATCATATGCAAGGCAATGGATTGGCGGAGTCTTATAATAAATCATTGGTCAACATCATTAAGAAGTTGTTGGAAATAAACAACAAAAGTTGGCATAAGAGGTTGGTCAATGCACTTTGGGCAGATCGGGTCAGTCAGAAGAAATCCATTGGTACGTCCCCATTTGAGCTTGTTTATGGAGTTGATACAGTGTTTCCTACCTCTCTCGTAGCCCTAGTAGTCAAACTTCTTCAGGAGGCCGGCAGGGAAGAAGATCCTATGCAGAGAAGGTTGAATCAAATGGTCCACTTGCAACAGACCAGAGAAGAAGTTTTCTAGAACACATCCAAGTTGCAGGAGAAGATTAAGGAAATTTATGACTAAAAAGAAAAGGTGGACAAATTTTAGTTGGATGATGTGGTGCTGAAGTGGGATGCAAGGAATGAGGAAAAGGGTAAACATGGTAAGTTCGAGAACCTCTGGAAAGGTCCCTTCAAGATTGCAGCATATCGGGGTCAGAATGCCTTTCTTCTGAAGGAAATGAAAAGGGAAGATTGTCTAGGAGGGCCGATCAATGGTCGGCTACTCAAGCAGTACCATTTCTGAGTTAACACTGCTTCCACTGTCACAGTAAATACCATTTTATTTCAGTTTGGTTAGAATTTGTCAAGTTAGTTTTCAAGTCATTTCAATATCAAATTTGAGTCAGTTTTTTGGTCATTTTAGTTTCATAAATGAGTTAGAGTCTTGTGTTGTTTGTCGAAATAATGACTCCATAGCCCAATGGATGAAGGCACTGTCTAGCTCTTCCAGAGATCTGCTGTTCTTGGCACCTCCAAGGAGCTACCATCCCCCATTGGAGCCAATGTTAGAGTCGGTCTTGTCAGTTCCCCGTCAGAGATAAAAAACTCTCTTCTGCATTTCATTTTTAGGAGTCTCGCTTCCATTCACTCAGCTACATTCTGCTAGGGGCATGCCATAATCTGACGGAAAGGTCTGTCAGTCATTTTCCCCTCATGTCTGGCACCTGCTGGCTTAGGTCTTTTCATCAATGTTTATTAAAGTCCATGACAGTCAATGTTTGATCTTTTAATGGACAAGAGTCATTTTCAGTCATTAGGTCTAGGGATTAGTCAATTTGGTCTTCAACCATGTCCAATAGAGCCATGCAGGCTAGAGGGAGGCCCTTACAAAGTTGTGATTTAAAGGTTTTCATCGTCATGTTGACAGATTACGACTGTTCTTCAAAACTCTGTTTTGAAGAAAAGTCAAACAGTGTGTCATTTGTGATAATTTTCAAAAACTTTTCTAGTTGATATCTTCAGGCGCAATCATGGTTTCCTTGGCCAAATGCCATGTCATGCAACCCCTGCAAAAAGTGCCAAAAATTTCATCATTTTGGCTAAAAATTCAAAGGGAAAAGTGAAATACAGAGTTGAATTAAATCAGGAAAAAGTGCCAAAACAAAAGATTACCAAAGTGGGTTTTGAAGAAACAAAAATCAAACCCATGACTCCAAATGTCTTTATATAGAATTTCCACAAGGAACAATGTCATTTTGCACACCAAGGATAGAGAGAAAGCATTTCAAAGTGACTGTGAGTGCAAGCACGCGTTTTGAGTGAGGTTGGAGGTGTTTTCATAGGCGCGGCGCATAGGCAGAGGGGCGTGGCACATAGAGGGAGCGCGGCGCACTAGGCTCTACCACCCAGTGTTAAATTAACACCGGCGCGACGCACTGGGTATGCTGCGCAGTGCACATCCTTAAAGGCCCGATTTGGCTACAAATTTGCAACAAATCACCTTGAAACCCTTGAAATTGCCAGGTAGGGTCGACATCTCGGTTGCTCATACATCTTTGTGAATATGATGGTGGTTTATGGCCATTTATAGTTGCAATAAAAACTCCTAAACCCTACCACTTGAAATCATCAAAGCCATTTCTCTTAGGGTTGCAAATTTGTTGTGTTGATGCCAAGGTTCCTCCTCCCTTTCACCTTTCAGTTTTCCCCTTCTTTCCATTGTTCCCTTCCCCCCTATTCCATTTTCCCATCTTTCCCTACCCTAAAACGTTACTAAACTCCTATTACCTATCCCCTCCACTCATTTGTCAATGTAAAACCCCAAAATCCTACCTTATAAAATCCCCAAACCCTCCTATATGTTTCTATACAAAATTTCTCCCCATAATCCCTAATCCCATCATACTATTCCCCTTCCTAACAATCCCTTTTGCATTGTTCCCCTTGGTGGTAGAGATCATAACAACACATAGCTTCATATCATCATCAAAGGACAGTCCAAGAACAGTCCATATACAACAGTCACGGCATCTGAGCATTCATCGGAGTATGAAATGGAGACCCAAAGTGATTCATCCTCAGAAGAACAAGCTCCTCGAAGACATCATAAAAGTGGCAAACATGTTAGGGAGTTTTTTCAAAAGGTGGCTAGTGTTCGAGTTCATCATGAGTTGGCCTGTCTTTTTGTGCTTCACTTACATGGAGATCACACTATCTTAGTCGGTGTCACCTTCACAATGACACCTGAAACTGTCTCATTAGCAACCGACATACCGAATGTTGGAGAACCATGGCATAAGAAATAAAAGGTTGATCAACAACATTATGAGCCTTACATTAAGGCCAGTTTCTTGAGGCAGCTCAAAAGAGTCTTTCCATTCCGATATCTGAAAGATGAATATGCTCCACTAATGAAGTTGATCATGAAATATTTCCGCTGTGAGGGGAGGTTCTCTCGTTTATATGCTTATCACATCAGGTTGCTCATGCATTTTACCAGGGTACGGATGATGAACATCCCATATTTCATTTGCAAGAACATAGAGAGGATGAACACCTTCATGCATCACAAAACCCCTGAGCAACAACTTAACAATGTTTATCATTTTTCTCTTATTAAGATTTTGGTGGTTCATCAGCTGGGATTACAGGGAATTACTTGGGATGATTTCATCTCCCATGACCTCTTCAACACTTCACAGGTATTATCAGAGGTTGAACATGAGATATGTGGTCCTTCTCATCAGTATGAGCACCATGAGACTACTAATATGCCGGTATCATCACCTATCAGAGAGGCAGTAGACATTTGTTCGCACCAGCAAAGCGAGTGTTATCTCCACCCAGGGTGGAAGGGTCCTCGCTTCTGATGTCGGCAACACAGGTACAGGATAGGGGCAAGAGGCTCATGCATGATGAGGGGCCATCAGGTGAATGAGAGGCCCACTTCATCCTCATTCATGATGATGATACAGATGTGGAGAGTGCCAAACTTAGGAGGACCATCCAGGAGCAGAAAACGGAGATCCAAGGCTTGTCTCTCAATTTGGAGAGGGCTAAGTGGATTATCATGTATTTGGAGCAGAGGAAAAAACAACTCGAAGACCATCATGAGATCATGGAGTTGCAAAACATCCACGAGAATCGCCAATCTGCCCAACATAGGAGGATTGAGCTCACTCCATTAGAGCAAGAGATCAACAATGACTGAGAGTATTGGCTCGAGCGGATCAAAATCCACCTTGAGAGACTGCTAGAGAAGGCCAACAAGGACAAAACATTATTGAGGTGGATGGTTTGTCACTACATGGCACGAAACATGAGTTCAAAGGCTTATCTAAGGAATTTGAAGGCGAAATTGAGGAGAGCGACAAAAAGAAAAAAGAGGCAAAACGAGCAAGGTCAGCTCCGAATCTTGGCTGAAGCCTCCGTGGCCCAACATAGCACTTCATAGAGAATCTCCAGCCCAAATTTCAAAAAATTTGGGGCAATTTTGGTCATTTGACAAATTTTTGTGCGCAAAACAAGGTTTTTCTCCTTGTGCGGCGCGACGCTTATGATAGGGAGCTCCAGATCAAGAAAGGTTTACATTTTTGGATTTAGCATGAAACATCATGATTGCTGGTGCATGGCCAAGAAGTTTGGGCAAGTTTTGAGTCCCCGAAGGTCAAAAACACTCAAAAAATGACCTCTCTGCCCCTATTTTGACACATAGGAAGCAGTCTTGGGAGATTGAATTTTTGGAGGGGAAAATGAGCACCAAATTCATAAATTTCATTTGGGTTGGAAAGTAGACAGGAAGGGCTTTCTAGAAAGCACACTTAGGTACAATTTGGACTTCAGAAGGTACCTCAAAATCATCTCCAAAGTGGCGTGGTGCATATAGTTTTGGGCACGGCGCACAAAGACCCAAAGGCCAAAATCACTTCCACTCTGCGACATTTCGATTCGCGATTTTCTCCAAGTGGGCCCGCTCATTTACACTACATTTTTCTTGGAGCCTAAGTCAAATTTTAAAAATTATTTTCGCTAAAGATTGGCTTCTATCCAAGTGGAAAAGGAAGGCAAGTAGTCACCCAAGAAAATTTGTCATTTTTGTAACGCTGCACATGTCACTAATGGTTGGCTTTCCATTTCTAGTTTGTAATGATTTGAAAAACTCCCCAACTCTAGGTCATTCAATTTCCCAATGGAAAAGTGTATTTATTGTATGTAAAACCATTTGCAAAGGGTTGGTTGTAATTTTTGAGAGACTGTGGGAGAGAAACTCAGTTACTCATTGCATATTTTGACAGAGAATTAATGAAAGGAAACGGCTCTGGTTCATGAGATTCATGTGGTGTGAGTGTAGCAAATGTGTTCTCTTTCTGTTTCATATGTATTTCGTTATGTTTCATAGTTCATTCATATTCATTTCTAGTGAAATTTTCTAAGTAAGATAAGGTAGAATTCATGTTTATTGCTCTACATGTGGGAAAGTTTCACGTTCTATGTTCTTCTTCTGTTGAAAAGGATTCATGTTTTTATGCCCTTTTCACCCTCCTAAACAATCTTTCCATTTCGCATTATTTCAAATTTAATTGCTGGACTTTTCTCTTGTCTTGCCTCATGAAGTAATGTGGTGCCTTTGAGTTGAATTCTCTGCTCATTGTTGTTCGTTGGTCCCATAAATCCTAGAAACTCAGTCATTTATCAAAAATTGCCTCTTGTTTCCATATTTATTTACCTAGCCTAAAATTAATATTCATTGCAAGTTATCTCGGACCATATTGTTTATCTATTCACTGAGCGTGACTCGGAGAGAGCCCTCTCTTGTTCTGGTAGGGCTAGCTACCAGACTGAGCGTGGTTTGTGGTTACCCTGAATTTTGCCTTCCTTCAGCCTAAGGTAGATTTAGGTGCTAACAGGTGAAACCATCCAAATGAAAATGATCATTTATAAATCTAATATCCAAGGCATGGATGTAGCCATCTGACACAGAAGGATCATCATCGTAAATATAAAGTCCCACGGTATGGTCACAACCATCCCTATAGAAGATAGATGTGCACAATCATGAACAATACATAACCCCATGTAGCTTGAGTCATATAAAACAAAACTCAAGGTCTTGCGCTCCATCCCAACATAATCAAAGTATGAATTCCAACATGCGAATGACAATGTCGAACTCGAACATGATATAGAACCACTTGATTACCGATCAATCATGTGGACCGTTAACATGCATGAGAGAAACCATCAATAATGAGAATGGTCCTCAAGGTATGACAATACAATCTTTGAATGTGAAAATGAAGCTGATGTTGAACACTCGTGGAATCACCCGATCGAAGGTAAATAGTGAAAAACTGTCATCAAACGCAAATAAATTTCCATTAAAGCATGCAAGCTTTAAGGTACTAAAAGGGAGTTTCTAAGTCATCTTCCTAGATAATGAGCTCAAATAGACAGGAGGTGACCCATCGAAGGAGGGCCATGTTGATTCCCCCATCATTGACACAGAATAAGGAATAAAGTGAAATGAATGAGTATGATTAAGAATGTAGCAAAATGTCAGACAATGAATAGGTAACAAATTGCAGATAGGAATTCCCTTGAACATATTGGTGACATGACTCTTGAGTGTGGCAGCATTTGAGTCAACATAGGACCATGGGTCATGATGATGAAATAGAATAGTCAGATGAGAAGCAAAATGGATCACCCAAACCTAGAAAGACAAGTGACTGAGCGAGGATATCCCAAACCCAACACAAGATGCAAATGAGTGTCATGTTCAAGAGTGACATGCTGCCTATACAAGATATGTTTCACTTTCATTTTTCCCCACTATTTCTGGCAAGCACCCCAATCATTTTTATCACAAGCTTGAAGAGGATAGAATATGCTTGTCATATAAGTTCATTCTTCGAATGAATCCATCCTAGTAAGTTTTACAAGTCCTAGGAAGGAGAAACTTGATCTTGTCATGCTAAGAAGTCTTTTGCTGTCTAATTTTTAATGATTCAGATGGAAGAATAACTTAGCATCTTTTTCATATTTAGAGAGTTTTAAAAATAGACGAAAAATAAAACTCCATCATGTCCCTTTTCGTAATTTGTCTCTCGAATCTGAAAAGGTAGAAAACAATATCCGAGAGAACCTCTTGACCATGTCGACCAAGGTGTACCATTTTCATAAATAGTCAATCTTAGCCTGGAAAAGGGGTAAACATATACAAAGATGACATCAATTCATTTAATTTAAGGAGTTCGAAAGGAGAAGTACCTGAAAATCTTTTCATATTTAGAGAGTCAGAAAAGAGCTTAAAGATGACTCTAGGGGGGTTCCTTTTTCGTTTATTTTTAACAAGTCCAAAAAAGAGATAAAATAACAACTAATTGAATCAGTATAAAATATTCACTGTAACCACCGAAAAGAATCTATAACTGCACAAAGACAACCACACATCACTGATATTGAGAAAAATAATAAAATATTGGTAAAAAAGTATTTAAAACTTATAAATAGACTAAAAGTAAAAACATTTTTACCATTTTCACTTGGAGTAAATTGGAGAGAACAATTTTCCCTATTTTTCTTGATTCTTCAGGCAAGCTGTGTGGGAGATCCGGGGCATCATTTCATGTAACATCAGTTGCAGGTAAGAGTTCTTCTTTTTTACCTGATTTTTATTCTATTTTCATGCCATTTATTAGGGTTTTTATCATCGAGAAGAGGGGATTTCAAAATTTTAAATTGGGAGCAATCAAAGAGGGTTTGCTCACTGGGTTTGCGCTGATCACCCCTCAGCCCAAAAGGCTCTCGTGCTGCCATCAAGAGATTAATTAAAATAGTCGTGTTGGCTGCAGGGCAGAAAAATTGAAGAGAAATATTCTCTTTTGAGCGAAATTTTTGAGTTTTTATCCCATGAAAAATAATTTAATCATTGTTAATGGTTGTTTTGCAGGGGATTTCGACAATATGGTTATAGAATGGAAGGAAATAGGCCATGAGGCAGAAGATCACTAGGTTGCCCAAGATCCTGAATGCATCAATGCTTTGAGGAACTGTGGGCTACTAAAATTCTTTTGAACCTCTGGACTTAGAGCCCAAAACTAGTTTCTACACTATCTAATCAACTTATGGGATGTCAATCGGGAGATCTTCCTCATTAGAGACCAAGAATTGGAGTTGGAAGTGGAAGACATTTACTTCATTACTAAATTGTCTATAAGAGGGGAAAGGGTTCAACTCTTTGAATCTCGTGCTGGAGGTGAGAGCACCAATGCCCTAATCAAAAGGCATTGCCCGGGTGTAGAGAAAATAGTAAGAGGGAAGGTGAAGACTCTGACCATTGAAAATATTCTCTTGAGAACAATTATACACACCATGGCTTGTATAGATGGCTCATAGGCTTTGCACAAGGTTTCAAAATCTCAACTACATTATGTGATAGACTACCTTACTCCAATAATGTTCAACTGGTTTGAGGGACTGTTGGCTGACATGAAGAGGCAACTGACCAAATGCAAGCGAAGAAACTTGAAGCAGTTTGACTATGGTTTGATTTTGGTCACATTATTTTTGGAGCACGTGCCCCTATTTTGGTATCAGTGGACAAAGGTTCCAGATCTTTCTCCATAAGATCCGAGGTTGGTCAGGTGGAGTGAGCTCATGCCTCGTGGAGGAGGGGGTCAACGGATGCATTTTCCTCCACATTTATTCAGTTGCTTGCACCGACAACTGATTGTCATGGGTGGCTATGCCTATGTAGGCTCATACTTTAGATGGGATCTAGATTTTCCTCTACCACCACGTGAACAATGGACTGATGCAGGTAAAATTTGTTTTTTGGAAAATTTTCGAGTTTTATGAGTTTTTTTGTTAAAGTGTATATGAGAGTTTACTTGTGGTAAATGTGTAGATGTGGGACCAGAAAGTAATCTAGGTATGTTGCCAATAGCACAACAAGTAGCACGTCAGATAAAGGATGCTCCACACGAGGAAGGAGAAGATCCTATGGTAGATATGGAATGAAATTTGGAAGTGATCACCCAAGGGATTCTAGAGTACATGACTATAGATGACATGCCATTGCGATACCAGAGCCATACAATAGGAGTGTCTGCGAGATTGATTAATCTTTTAGGCCGAGTAATTAGAGTGGTCTCATGCTATCAAGAGCATCATGTGGGCGAATAGCCTTTTCTAGTCATGTTTTTGGCAATGTCGTAGGATTTGAAATCCATGTGTCCCAGAACACTTATTTTTTAAGATTTTGATGAACAGACTTTGACAGACGCGATATTCACTAATGCATCTGGTAATGTATTCAAATTGCATGGAATGTGTTGATATGTGATATAATCAATTTTTTTTTCTAGTAATCGAACATGTAGATACATACGCAAAATTTGTTGATTTATTACTGGGTAATAATTATTTAATTATAACAAAATGAGTTGTGAATCCAACTTAACAACTAAATTTCTAATGCCAAGAGAAACTGCTTCTGATAACAATTCAATAACTGCACTGTACTAGACAATATTATTAGTTTTTCGTCCCAGGAAAATACCTTGTAAATTGATCAACTCACCATTAGGGGAAAAGAATGCCCAAGCTACGGAAGATGAGTTCCATGTGCTACGACAAGCACCATCAACAAAACCAACATAATGGTTTGACGACATCTGCAAACCCAATGGAACAAAAGGTAAGCAAAAGGAACATGTCTGCAAACAAAACAATCACACCAAAAAATGAAAACTCCACACAAATGAATTCACACACTAATGTACAAAAGCAATTACACAAAATTCATGCATAATACTTTTTCAAATAAAGCCCATTGTGGGGCTATGATAATGCATTACCTTCCTAGTCAACTAGCTCATACACGCCCTTTTGTAAGACACTTTTAATGATATATGGCCCATGCCACATACTTTCGAACTTCCCAGCTCCCAACTTATCGTTGTCTTGGTCATACAACAAGACCAAGTCACCTTCAATGAAAATGCGTGGAGAAGAAATTTGATCAAAATGAGATTTAACTCATTTTTTTTGTGCCTCGATCACCATCGCAACAATACAATAGGGCTCATCATGTCTCTTGAGATAAAGTAATCGTTCCTCTTCAGGTGAGGTATCAGGGAGTAGCTCAATAGCTAATTTTAATGAAGGAATTTCACACTCGATTGGGAGTGTACCCTCTAAACCATAAACCAACTGGAATGGAGTGAAACTAGTGGTTGTCTTAGATGATGTCTTTTAAGTCGAAAGAGCTGAGAAAATCATGAGATGAAAATCCTTTTTATGCTTCCCAACGGTTTGTTGAAGCATAATAATCAAAAATTTGTTTACGGCTTCAACTTGGCCATTGGCCTATGGATAGTAAGGAGTTGAGATATCATGGTGAAGAACCAACTGAGTAGTCAACTCTACCATCATGTACTAACGAAAATGTGATTTGTGATTAGTGACAATGGCTTGAGGGATGCCAAAATGGTCTATGACATGGTTAAAGAGGAATTGAGCAGCACTGATACCGTCATTATTATAGATAGGCATCCCCTCAACCCATTTAGTGAAGTAGTCAACTTCGACGATGATATATCCATGCCCCTCAGCAGAGCGAGGGTTACCTGTCATGAAATCTAGGCCCCATTTAGCAAATGGGCCAATAGTAACGACTGGGTGTAAGGGTTCTGGTGGGGTGCACTATTTATGGTTATAAATCTGACATTCATGGCACTTTTGAATGGCCATAATACAATCTTTGAAGATTGAAGGCTATAAATAACTAGCACGAAGGATCTTTTGAGCAGTGGCATAGCCTAAAATGTGATCACCACATGCCCTAAAGTGGTAGTCATTCAAAACTCATTCAACCTCTTCAAGTATTAGACATCTGTGAAGAAAAAAATCAAGACCGACTCGGTACAACGTATCACCAATAATCTGATAAGTTTGAGACTCATGCCAGATGTAGTGTTGGTTGGATCGAGACAACTTGGATCAGAAGGTTTGGGTCTAAAGATAAACAATGCTATCTCCATACCACAGGTTGAGAGTGATGATAAAAAACAAAGTTTCATTAGGAATCTCCTTAGTAAAATTGGTGGAGGTGTTTGTCGAAGGAAGGGTGTAGATCAATTCAGAAAAAACGAGTGGTTTCTTGGATTTGGTGGCAGTAGACCCCAAATCAAACTCTTGTAGGATAACAATCCATTTAGATTATTCCCCCCCAAGCATTTGATGAGTCAAAATATAAGTCATGGGGTTACAATCAGAAATCACTATGGTCTTTCATAGAAGGATGTAATGGCGAAATCGTTGAACAACATGTACTGCTGCCAAGGCAAGTTTCTTGACATGAGCATATCAAGTTTCAATTTCAGCAATATTTCGACTCAAATAATAAACCACATGTTCCTTTCCATTGTCATCATCCTATACCAACACCATAGAAATGGTACTGTCAGCCACTACCAAGTACATGAAATAATCGCAATGATAGTCAGGGGGATGTAATAAAGGAGAACTAATGAGTGTTTTCTTTAGAGCATCAAAAGAGTTTTAGGAAATTTCATCCCACATGAATGGGATCCCCTTTTTGAGCAAGCGAGTAAAACCCTTGGCAAGTTCAGTGTAATTCATGACAAAGCGACTAAGAAAATTAATCTTTCCTTGCAAACTCTGCAATTGGTGTAGCGATGGAGGGGGTAGATTTACAATAGCCTTAAATTTTAGAGGATCGTTTCAGATACCTTATTTGGATACAACATAACCTAAGAATAGACTTAGAAGATGGTACATCAGGAGACTTAGAAGATGTCAGATTTGAAGATGGTCTTGGAGCATTGAGAAACATTTCATATAGCATTCTGGATTGGGAATAAACCAAATCCAAATATCGGGCATGAGCAATAGCTTGGTCCTCAGTAACATAACCACCCATTTCTATATCTTTAGCAGTTTTTTTATGAAAGACTGGGTAAACCATTTGATCAACAACTCATTAGGTATTTCAAATTTGATGAGGCGACATTGATGTCTCCATTCATGGATATGATCAGAGATATGGGTCATGGTATCCTGCTTCAGAGATGTGATCAAATGAGTACTAGTTTCATAACGAACTGGTAACCACAAGTGGGTGAGTAAGGCCATAGCCAAAGAGTTGAAGTCTGCATAGGAACCTCGAGGCAACTCAAAGTACTGCTTTGTGGCAACACCTTTCAAGGTTTTTTGAAAGAGGCGGAGATGAAAAAAATCGTAAATGTAGGAATGGGATGAACACCATAAGTGATATGCCATCACATGGGCCTGAGGGTCCTCTTTAGCTTTCTCGTCAAATTTTGTGCAATGACTTGGAATTTTAGTGGGAACTGGAGGCCAATAAGGTGAATGAAGAATTAGATCACTAGTAAGCCTCAATACGTCAAGCCGTTCCAAAGTCACTAAAAATGGAAATTGTAGGTTAAAAGGAATATAAGGCCTTTGATAAGGACCAGTCTATGGGTTCCAACCTTGACGATAAGGATTCTGCCCCCAAAGTGGAGGATTTTGACCATAAGGGACTTGATTTTTCCCCCAATGAGGGGTACCTTGACCATAAGGTAGATTATGACCAAGGTAGGGTTGATATTGACTTGCCATAGGCTATTGATAACCATAAGGAGGATAAAAATTATGTGTGACATATGGATTGTGAGGTTTCTGCACCTGCTGACCCTCATAATAAAGTTGTTGGCCCTGCTACTGCAGGGGATGGACTTGTGCTTGCAAGGTTTGACCTTATTTATATATAGGTGGAGCTTGCTGCTGCAAGGGTTGACCTTACTGTTGCAAGGGTTAACCTTGTTGTTGCAATGGTTGACCTCATGGATACAAGGGTTGGTTAGGTTGTTGAAAAAACCGCGTCTGCTGTTGCAAAGGTTGTTGAGACTGCTACAAAGGTTGCTCCTATTGCTGCAAAAGTTTCCCTTGTTGCATTAAAGGTTGTTGAATAGTTCCTTGAGGGACGTCCTATGGGTATTGGTAAGTTCCAAATGGGATTTGACGATATGCACTAGGAATATAATTTTGACCAGGTTTCACATGATGACCTGCTTGTGGAATATAAGGTGGATTTTGCAGTGCTTGTGAACCATATGGAACATAAGATAGTTGGAGAGGTATCTGGGCCATGTAAGCCTATTGATACTAGATATTACCTGCCCCGGATGGACCAACAGCACTAGGAATACCACTAGGATTAGGTTGATTCACTCCAACCATGTGAGGTTGTGATCTAATCACATGGGTTCCACCAGACACAAGAGGAATATTGGGAATCCCCCCCCCAGCCGCAAATGAGGTGGTGGTATATTCTATCCCATTGATGGAGGGAATGAAGAAATTACAAAAGTATAAAACAAATCTGTCAGTTGCACTGGAATGGAAGGTTGAATCGATGGTAATGGTTGTGATAGAATCGTCGGTTGAATCAGAACTAATGTGACGACAGTTTCCATAGGTATCTGAGAGGTCACGTTAGGAATAAACAGACCAAAAGTGGGCATAACATTTGATGACCAAATAGGATTTTGGTATAAAGAGGAAGAACTGGGAGTTCTTGAAACTAATTGAGACAAGGTTTTATAACCATGTGGAAGCATAATCCCACTGTTTTCAGGAGATGGTTGAGATGGAACTCTTCCTTCATAAGGAAAACCTTTCGGAGGAAAGTCATATTCAAACCCTTTTTCAACACTAGGAGTGAGAGTAGTGTAGACTTCAGTAGGACCTCGAGGAGAGGTTGGAATTGGACCTTCTGAAGCCATAGGTGAAACAACTAGCGAGGAGAAATCCGAGATGGATGAGGGGTGTTGGGTAGTGGACCCCCCGCATAATGGTTTTGGGGCTCAAGTTTGTAATTTTGGGTAAAAGTATGGTAAAGGACCTGTGAAGTGCGCAGAGCGCAAATTGTAATGGGTTAAGTCCAAGGGTAGTCCGCCCTAAAAAAATATAGGTTAATCTAGAATGTGTCGGCTTGCCCTTGGTTCGCGGACCATGGGAATGTATAAATAAAGCAAAAATCTAGGTTTAGAAGACAGTTTTTGGATGATAATGGTAATGAAGATCTAAAGTGTATGGGTTTGTGAAAGCGAGAGTGCTTTGAGTCTGTAAGTTTGAGTCATGGGTAGAGGTTAGAGTAGGCTCTATAGCTGTGTGCACAAAGGCCTGGTAGAGTTTGTAGCTGTGTGCGTGGACCCCTGCAGCTGTGTGTGCAGGGTGGAAGGTGGAATGTACTGATCGAAAGATTAATAAAGATAAGTGTTTCTGAATGATTGTGTACTGATTGTAGATCTGAATGTTTATGCTTATGTTATCATTTTATGAAGTATATTCAAGATTTATGACTACTCACACTGGATTTAAATGTTAACTGTTTTCTTAAATACCTTAAAGAATAAATCAGATCTATAATAATAGTAATAATAATAAGGATTTAAAATACTCCCCTTCGCAGATATTCACAAAGACAAGACTACTACGCGGAATAACAGAAGCATGTAGATCGAGTTGCGAATTCTCCAGTCCTCATCAAGACATCCCTAGGGTGTGGAAACTTGGTTCCAACAGCCTCCCCTACTACCTCGGGTGAGACTTTAGCCCGCGCTCCGCAGATTGTTGCCGAAAGGGCCGGTAGCATAGGATTTGTTTGGCTAAAAACTCTTTCAAACCTGGGTCAGGGCCCAATAAGCCAAAAAATGGTTCCGTTGCCGGGACCAGGATTTTCCTAAAGCGATGTCTGATGTAGGAACGTTGGAACCCTATCAAGAAAGAAGTTGAAGATTGGTGGGATCGAATGGTTTATCATTGAAATTTTGATAAATGTAACTATCACCTACAGCGAAGCCAAAAGAAATTTTCTCAAAAGATCGTGAGCAGAAGGAGCTTCGAAAGGATCAAAGGGCTAATCTTCATCACTGTGAATGAGTGAGGAAGAGTGCATGTAGGTCTCTCCATAGAGTGTGGGTTAGCATGGTGAACGAGGTCAAGTTGCCTATATTCAAAGGAGTTGGAAGCAAAAATTCCGATTAGTTTTGGTTCATAGTGAAAGTAGTATGGGAAGCGCACAGGGTTATGGATGATAACATTAAAAAGACCACACTGGTAAGTGTGCTACAGGATCTCACACTAACTTGGTATATCAAACACTCAAATGATTAGCTGAATGCTAGAATAGTAGAAATCCAAAATGCATTGAACAAAGAGTTTAGTCTACCAAAATCAGAGACGCAAACGATTATAGGATTCAAGGAAATCACGATCCTTCCATGTGAAATGCCCTGGGATGTAGGTCAAAGGTTGAAAGATACGATCTGCGAGGCTAATATGACACTGACAGATGCACATCATAGTGCATGGTTTGTGGTGTCGTTAACACCACACCTGAGGACAACACTGTCACAACAGAAGATCTCGACATAGGCTGAAGCCTTAGAGATAGTGATGAGGTTGCATGAAACACCAATTCAAGATCCTAGGTTGGGAGGCCAACAAATCCACGCACAACTACAAAATCTATGTTTAGAGATGTAGAGTTTGAAGAAGGATAGGGTTCCATGGCCAAAAGTGCGTAAAGAAGTGTGGTGTATAAAACGTAAGGGCCAGGGTCATGATAAGGATCACTATCCTGTATTTGCGAGCTATTCAATGCCATTGAGACTAGAGGTGCTGGCTGGTCTGAGTGCGTCCACCATTCTCTGGTGTGTGATTTGTCAAGTAGGAGGAAAGCATTCAATGAACAACTGTCACCTATTGCAGAAATATACCCAGACTCTGCAGCAAATGTACTATAATCTTTATAGTTCAGTGGGTCATGATGAGTGAACATGCTGAAGTTATGAAATAATGATGGATACAACTCAAACCTATAGAGTGTAGATGGAAACATGAGGGCCCGATCCAGCTATAGCAATAGCGAGGGGTGGCTTCCAAGGGTGTGGTCAAGGATGAGGAGGGATGGGACCAGGATGAGGGCACAGACAGTCAATCTGCTACAACTATGGAGGACCTGGGCACTACATGCGCGACTGTTTGAATTTGACCAGAATAAGTTGCCCATAATGTGAAGAATTTGATCATGAAATGATAAATTGCCTGATGCTGATCGCACAAATGCGTGAAAAAGGGGTGCTGCAGCCCACCCCGACGCAAAGAATCTAGATGATGAGATCCAAACTGCGCAAAGAGGACCCCAACGTGAACATGATGCTCAGAAGTGGCGTGACCACCGGGGAAGATAAGGGGAAGAAGCCAGAAGAAGACACCTAGGTACGTAAGGCTCCTACAAAGGAACCTGAATTTGACTTAAACTATGCAAAAGAAATGTTTATGGAAGCTAAGAAGAGCTTCGCGGAGGCCCCTACTTTAGGTAGTAGGGATCAACCAGAGATGGATATGGACCCCTCGTCCCTCGTTGCTAACTATCTTTTAGAGACATGTATGAAACTACTGCATGATAATAAGGTAGTCAAAGGGCTACAAGAATTGATCGCTAGATGCGTGGGATCTAGGGAGCCACACGTAGTCCGAAAAATGGGGAAGCATGCCCTACACACCGAATGGGAAATGAGGTTGATAGTGAAAATTGGTGAATATGAGATGGACCAAGTAATCTTAGACTTGGGGTCAGACGTGAATGTATTACCGAAGCAAACTTGGGAGTGCATGGGCAGGCCCACGCTACAATAGTATCCCATTCAATTACAAATGGTGAACCAACAAAAGGTCTTGCCCATGGGAAGATTAACAAGAGTAACAATGGATATTGATGGCGTGAGCACGCAAAAAAATTTCGAGGTAATAGAAATTTTGGATTTTAGTAACCCCTACCTTGCATTACTCGGAATATATTGGGCAACATATATGAATGGAGTTATTAATCTAAAGAAGCAAAAGATGATGTTTGAGACAAAGTCCCTACGTGTGATCGTGCCGTTGGACCTCGCCAAAGGACAACATTACACAGAGCCCGTGCGCAACGATGGAAGCAATGAAGAGTTAGATTGTATCTACAAACTAACTGCGCGAAACTAGGATCGATTACACCCTACTGTAGATGAAGGGACCCCATGGAGGCTCGCAGAATCATGCCTGTCAGAGGCCGATGAAGATGATGAGCGATGGCACAATTGGTTGAGGGACGTGACGATGCTAAATTGTAATATGATGACCAAATCCCTGCATTGCGTAACTGCCCAGGCATGGGATCTACCAACCTATGATGGACTAACATCGGTGGACGAATTCTTGCACCAGTATGAAAGTGTAGTACCAGAAAACTAGAGGTTCGATGCATTAAAATGGGTGCTACGCGCAACTCCAGCGCGGTGGTGGGGAACACATGAAGGAAATTTTGAAAGTTGGAAGGAATTCAAAAGGATGATGCAGCTAAGATTTGGAAAGCCAGAACTATGAATAACCAAGAAATACGATGGATGCAATGACCCATGTAGGCACCTCACAAAATGGACAAAAGCCTATGGAGAGCAGCGCCAGCCTGAATGGGTACATTTGTTTTATTATAACCTGGATGTCATCCCAAAAGACTGGTATACTGAGACAGAGTTATGACATGGTATGGGTGAATGGGATATCTTGCACGAAAGGTTTTTATAATGTTCTTATCTGAGGACTAATCGATGGATACTGTTGATGATACGCTGCAATTTGTAAAAGCCGCTATCTTTAAATTACCACAAGAACCAGAGTAAATCGTTCAACTGGAATGGACACATCAGTTAAGCCAAGCCATAAAATGTTACAACCTGCAAGCAGAGGATGATGACGATGATCCCGAAGCCGTGAAGTTCAAGGACTGACAGTCGAGGATCCTGACATCATAGCGCCACTAAAAACGAAACAAGTGAACATTGGCATAGATGAGGAACCAAAGTATGCGACTTTGGGGGATTATTGGGATAATGCCACAGTGGATTAATTCGTTGAATTACTGCGTGAATATCAAGACTTATTCTTGACAAAACTAACGGATTGTAGAATTGAGGCTTTTGTGATCCATCATAATTTGTAAGTAGAGCTTTGGCGTAAATCACAGAAAATGATCATTGTCGACGCGTTTCGAACCAACTAGTGTGGTTCATTGTCAGGACAAGCTGAAGACACATATCTGGCTTAGTGTGTTAAATAGACTGAGCAGAGACTCCAACGGTTACATAACGGCTCATTAACGACTAATTTGGACTCTAGGGTCCAGGTCAAAGTTATATAAATAAATTTAATATTATTTATATTTTTATAATATTAAGATCTAATAATATATTATTCTATTTCTATAAATAAATAAGTTAGGTGCAATAGCATCAAAAAATATAATAATTCCAACGGTTATCATATAACTAAAAATGAATTATTTAATAATATACTTTCTTAGTCAAAATTAATCAAAAAAATCGGTTGAAATAATATTATAAATATATAATTTTAATGGTAAGATTAGAGCTATAAATTATTCATTTAGTAATTCATTTACTAAATATATATATAAACTTAAGGTAAACTAAGAGATTACTAATCCTTATGGTTATTTTAAAAAGTTAAATTTGTTTAAAATTCTCTGCTTATAGAATTGTTTAAATTGTTAATTAATAATACTATTATGAATTTCAGGAACATCTAAACTCTAATAGTTAGTTTGAAAAATTAATAAGATAGTTTATTAACTAGTTTAATATATATATATATATTATTTTTAACATAAAACTAAAGACAAATTGTTAAAAGATTCTAAGACATCAACTTATTTAATCGCTAAAATTTAAAGAGATGATTTAGAAAAGAAAAAATAATAATAAAGATAAGAATATAAATATCAATGTAAATAAAATAAATAAAATTAGCACCTAGAATAAATAATAATTAACTACGTAATAATAATGGCCTTATGAATGCAAATAAAAATAATAAAATGTAGTAAAGAAAAGAATATAAATATCAATGTAAATAAAATGAATAAATTAGAACCTAGACTAAACAATAATTACCTACGAAATAATAATGTCCTTATGAATGCATTAACTAACCAAGCTGGTGAAGGTCCCCCATCAATGCAAAAAATCATATAACTAAATAAAATCAAATAATAACTGAAATTTTGTACATATATATAT